>APFE030374153.1:48038-70623 GCA_000404065.3 Pinus taeda
TTTCTCTGCATAAAATTCGTGAACTTTTCTCTACATGAAATAAACTTTTCTTTGCATAAAATTCCGTGAACTTTTCTCTACATGAAGTAAACTTTTCTCTGCATAAAATTCCGTGAACTTTTCTCTACATGAAGTAAACTTTTCTCTGCATAAAATTCCGTGAACTTGAAAATAACTTTGCTGCACTATAATTTATCATCTGAGTGATTTGCCATCAAGGACAACACTTGTCTCATAATGCCAACAATAATAGACGAATCAGTTGTTCTCTTTGTGGAGTTACTGCCTGGCCTGACAACTACGTAAAAAAAACATAAAACATAACTCAAAAAAACCAACGTAATGAAAACGAAAGTTGCCATGTATAAAATGTTTCCAATGTGTGAAATCTTGAAGTGAAAACTGTTTCATAATCTACCATGAGGAGTGTGAGAAATAAGAATGTAGTTGGCAGTGAAGCATTTTTAATATATCTTAGTAGAAAACCTCTTTGAATAACGTACTCCTGAAGATGCAGCTCTCTGGCACCGGAATTATCTACGAGCTGCAGGCAGTGAACGTGTAGATCCTTCAATATTCCTACTGCCATTTGCTCGAGGAAAATCACTGACTCTAAGAGTTGGAACATCATCACCCAAAATATCCTTCACTGGACAGATTGGAGGACGGCTATTGATATCATAATCTCTCTGATAATTTTGGTGACTATTCTTCAAGCCTGCATGTATCAGGTGTGTCAGGATTACGACGATCTTCAAATCTCTTGTTTTGACTACCATTGCCAGACCTCCCATGTGTATTGGGTTTCGAGGTTGTTGCAGTAGTTTATCCAATCCTAGCTTTCATACCAATGTCAGCAGGGCTGGCATCCTGACTGTATAAATTTTCAACGCCCAAGCTTATCTTTCCTCGATCTTCGACCTCTTATGAAGCCAACAATCGCATGGAATCATTATCTGCTAACTCGGTGACGCGATTCCTATGTTGTGCTAAAGATCAGGCATCCAGCTATTTATTCCATGATGTTATCGGTGGTGCCAGAGGCAGATATCTCGACTAGTTTGTAGATCGATCTAAACAATTCACAAAAAGTCAAGCAGAATCACAAAGCTTCTGCAGCGTGATTTTACTGTTCATTTCATGAGATGGCGATATATTTTTGATGAAATTGCAAGAACATTACGTAGCATCTCTTTTTATGGCACTTCACTTGGATTACATTGAGCTAATCCCTCGTGTAATGATCTGTTAACTAAGAACTTGGCTTGGCCGGGAACGACGGTTCATCACACTCGTAGGCATATCAATTTTCCACTGCAACCTTTGTCTTTTAATTAGACTCGCCTTCTATTATGCACAATGATTTAAACATCAAAACTAATAACTGAGTCGGGCGATTTGCAGGTGGCTGAAGCAGAGGAAGAAAAGGTCGGATTTTCCATTAGTTTAGTTGCTAAGAAATAACAATGGCTCCATGCAGTGTAAATCAATGCGCCAAGGCTGGGATATCGACCACATATGCAATTTTTGTTTTATTCACAGGTTTCAAGGAAAAAGTCGGGACTCTGATTCGCCATGGTCACATAGTACTTTTCACAATTTTAACATTATTTGTTCAAAACCCTCCTTTAATTTTTCCCATCCTCCATGTGTTTTTAATGTATGGTTTTTTTTATTGATTTATTTGTTATGGGTTTTCTTGGGTATATATATCATTCATTTGTTTGGTCTTTGTTTTCCTTGTATGTATTGTTAATTTTTTTTTTTTTTTTTTGTATTGTATTTTCTAATGTTTTTGTTGGGATTTGTTTTTTAATATATTTTCTTATGGTTATGATTTGGTTAGTGTGTTTTATTTTTTTTTAATTGTTTTGGTTATTGTGTTTGTGAAATTATTTTTTTATTTAATATTTAGTTGTTGTTTATATTTTTATTTCATTTTTTAGTTATTCATGTGTGTATCTTCCAGATAACAATTTACTTTAAAATTTTGTGAGAAAAATGTAACTGGCTTTTTTTTAATAAATAAAGAAAAATAATTTGTTTTAACAAGATTTCAGACAAATTTATTTGAAAATTTCAGATCAAATTTTAAATATTTTTTAAATGAATACTAAATTTAGATTTTCTAGCCATTATTCATATCTATGCATTTGGTCGTGAAATTCCAAAACTAACTTATTTAATTTTCCTTTTTGATCTTCCAGGTCACAACAAGGCGCAAGAAGAGAGAAGCATCAGATTCAGAAAATAAATGAGAAGAATCGATCCCACAAATGAAATTAATGCTCTTTAATCTTCGCTTGTGCTCCTTGTTCACAATCGCTTGTTTTAGTACAATTTTTCCTACCAAGGGTTAGTAAATGGGTAGCTCTTACTGCACAACAAAATTACAAAATTATTCTAAAAAAAATCACAAAAACTTGTTTTTTTTTATTTGTTAGTTCTATTCTACTAAAGAAATGAAACATTCTCCTAAGTATAAGAGAATTTCCAATGCATCCATCTATGTAACAAGATCATGAGTAAACTCATATCCATGTTTGAAAAATAAACCCTAGTGAATTCTTGGGCATGATTATGAAGATTTGCTGCTAAAGAATGTGGCCTAATGACTAGTTGAGACCAAATTTGAGTATGATCTTTAAGTTTTTGATCTTCTTCAACTATCATAGCACAAAGCTCTTCAGATCTTGTTTTTGCAATTGGATTTTTATTATGTTTTTTTATATTTTTAATGAATGGGGGTTTTTGATTTGTGGATGTTTTGTTTTCTATATGGGAATAAACTTAAATGAAAATGCCTAAGTGCAATTAACCCTAAATAAAAATAATCCTAAATGAAAATGCTTCCTAAACAATCCTCCTAACTAGCTTACATCTAAGTTTGCTTCCGTGGCAACAATGCCAAAATGTAGGGAGATTTAATTGTATGCTAAATCCCTGTCATTTAATTTGTCAACACAGGGGTTTCTTAAACTTAGAATCAAACCAAAATATATGGGACCTTAGATGAAACTTTTGTAGGAAGTTTGTTTAGAATGGAAATGCATATTACAAATCTAAACTATTTTGAAAAGAAAAGATTCAGATCTATTTTATGAAAGCATATAAATGATTGGTCAATGAGATTAGTCTATTTTAGAAGACGGAGAAGAGGCTCTTGTTCAAGAGTCCTGGTTGTCCTTCCACATTGCTTCTATAATAACATTGGCAAACATCTATGAAAGCATGATGAAATGTAACTATGAAAGCATATAAACGATTGGTCAATGAGATTAGTATATTTTAGAAGATGGAGAAGAGGCTCTTGTTCAAGAGTCCTAGTTTTCCTTCCACATTCCTTCTATAATAACATCGTCAAACATCTAAGAAAGCATGATGAAATGTAACCATGAAAGCATATAAATTTAGTGTAGGAAAGAATATAAGAAAGTGAATCTTGATTCCATCCAGTCCTAGTTCACGGAGAAGACACTCTTTTCTAAGAGTCCTGGTTATCCTTCCACATCCAAACTAATTACTAAAAGGAGATCAATCTTCACACAACAAAACATGGCCATAGCATGAATTCATACTAAAATTATCTACAAGTATTTACAATATAGAGATAAGATGAAGATCTAGAATTAAAACTGGTATATTCACAACTATGAACATTACTCTACAACAAAGTGTACTTAGCTTAGTATGCAGATCCTTCCATCCCTCAATGAGCACACATGAACAACTATCACACATTAAGAATCAAAAGACACTCATAAATCATAATTTTTGAGAAAATGATATTATTCATGTTGAATGAACAATCATAAATCTGATGCTAATAAATAACTGATAAATGTTGGCTTCCTTTGAAGCATGCTCCTCTTATTTATACATGAATTAAGGATACCTACTCAATAAATGTAGATCCCTTAAATATCTACTAGATCCATACTTGTCTCAACTTATGCCTAAATAGTAGAAACAAATCCTATGACACATCAAGATCTCCATGATCTTTCTCCTTGGAATATGGTCCACCTCTTGAGTTGAAATTCGAATTTGATCTTGGGAGGCCACATAATGGTGCCTTGGAAGCTTCCAAATGATCTACACATGTCATCAAACTCAAGCCATTTTTAGGTATAAGAAAATACATGTTATTTTCTAACTTTTAATCATGAATTCACTCTAAATACATGCAATTAATAACTTTGGAAAATGTAAATGTGAACTCATGTAGTAATGATAATGTAGGTTTATGTGGCATGTTGAGGTGAAAACAGAAGGACAGAGGCTAGGGTTTTGAACAGAGAGCGACAGGTGCGAGCTGGTAACAATGGAGGGGCATGGAGGAGGGAGCTCCACTCCCTCCTATAGTAATTGTGTATCAGACAGAAACAAGGAGGCAAGTCTGAACAATTTCCAGAAACCAACGAAGACAGGAACAAAGAAAATAGGCACTCAAGAATCAAAAAGAAGAAAATCCCATGAACAGGAAGGGATCCACAGGGAAGTCAGGAGAGAAACAAGAATAGGAAATAATGGTACGAGAATTGAGAACATATCCATGAAGGGACCCTGTAAATCCAAGACGAACTTTAAACCCTGGGTGGTCCTTAATGACCCTGCACTATAGGTGCATAGAGATCACATGGCAACTTATGCGGTCATATGTAAGTTTATGGGAATATGGCTTATGGAGAAGGCTCTGTACACTTGGATAAGAAATAACTAGAAAGCAAAGGGAGAAATAAATCTACATCTTGGGTCCAAGGGTATTTTCACAGTGGTTTTCAATAACCTAGAGGACAAAGACAGATTTTTCGAAGGAGGACCCTACTTCTATGCTACAACTGGCCTTTACATGCAACCATGGGTGATGAACTTTGTGCTGGAGCGAGAAACGTTCACTTAGGTCCTGGTATGGATTAGACTATACTCCTTACCTTTAGATTATTGGCTGGCTGAATCCTTAAAAGCTATAGGAAATAAATTAGACATTTTATAAAGATTTCATAGGCGACTTTATGAGGTAAATATACCTCCTGTGCCCACATATCTGTAGAGATGGATCTATTGGGAGCACTCCTTGATGAAGTCATCCTAGAGGTTTATGATGAGGAATGGGTACAAGTGGTAGATTATGAACATGTCCCATTCAAATTTTGTAAATTTCATGAACATGGGCACCTCTTCAGAGAGTGCCCACTCAACAAAAGGGAGGACAATCTAAAATTCAACATAGGAAAAGGCCCTAAAGGTTTCACCAAAGTGGGAGGTAGAGGAAAAGGGGGGGGGGTAAAAAGCACCAAAAGAAACCTAGCGAGAATAAGCTACCAAGTCATAACAGTTTCGAGATTTTAGAAGAAGAAGGTAGGGGGAATGGAAGGGATATGGAACGGAAGGACAATCATGCAGAGATGGAAAAAGAGGATAGCATGGAAATCATATAGGAAAATAATGAACAAAAGGAGGAGCTACCAAGCACTACGGAACTCGGCAGGGACCATGAGATGACCCCAAGTGAAGGAGGCACGAAGGACAACGAACTTCAAGAGATTCTTGAAAGGGAGAATATTGATCTAGAAAAGTTTCTAGAGCAAGGAACCAACAAAGGGATTCACTCTTTACCACAAGAGGAGTTTGATATAGTACAACAACTATTTCTCTGTATAACACAAACTAAGGCTACTGGAGTGGAAAGGAATCATGATAGCCAGGAGAACAGTGGGGTTAAATCTATGGAGGTAGCATTAGGACACTCCACCAAAAACCCAGGCAAGAAACGAGGAAGGAAGAGACAGAATGAATTGCTAACAGAGTGTGGGAAACTCATGATTAATTTAGGAAAGATGAAAGACCTTACCAGTTACTCTTTTATAAAACCATCATTATGAAGCTCACAACCTGGAACATCAGGGGACTAGGAAGTTAAAGGAAACAAAGAAATCTCAATACTAGAATAAAAGAAGGAAAACCAGATATGGTGTTTATACAAGAAACAAAATGCTCAATAGATAAAATCAAATAAATTCATAACAAATGGCTTAGTAAATATGAGTACTTGGAAATCAAAGAAAATAATACAGCGGGAGGAATTCTCACTCTCTAGAATCCTCAGAAATTTGGTATACTGGATGCTGAGGCATCTAGGAACCATGTTTCAATGGTTATCCAACCTTTGGGGGACAAGGAATGTTACATGATCACAAATGTCTATGGTCCTCAAAAACTTGAAGACAAACTCAGGCTCCTCACCTCACTAGAGGAGCTGAGAGAGACACCCAGTAATGCCGTGGATTCTGGGAGGGGACTTCAATGTGATTAGATCACTCATGGAAAAAAAAGGAGGGACCAGAACACTCGGGAGAGATTCCATTGCCTTCCATAACTTCCTAATCAACATGAGGCTGGTAGACATGGAAACAATAAATGGCACCTTTACATGGAACAAGAAGAAAGGAGGAGCTTCTCAAGTTGCTTTGAAACTAGGCAGGTTCATAATCTCAAAGGACCTCCTTCTCAATGGTTGTTTCCTAACTGCTTTCATCCTCCCTTTTGGAGGCTCGGACCATTGGCCTACTCAGCTAGAAGTTTCGCGTATTGGCACTCCAAGGAATAGACCTTTCAGGTTTGAAAATATCTGGCTTACTCACCCTGACTACATCACTAACATTGGGAAATGGTGGGTGGAAGACATGCCCATATAAGGCACAAAAATGTTCCTCCTGTAACAGAGACTCAAACACATCAAGCTACGGCTTAAAGAATGGAACATAAATGAGTTTGGCAACATTTTTAAAGCCAAAAGAGAAGTGGAAAAGAAATTACAGGAAACTAACCAAAGTCTCATCTCAGAAGGCTTCACAGAGGAAAGGAAAAAGAAAACTAACTCTCTTCAATAAGAATGGGATGCCAGATGCCAGTAGGAGGAAATCTTTTGGAGACAGAAATCAAGAGAGAAATGGATTAAAGAAGGGGAAAAAACACAAGGTTCTTTCACAAGTCTACCATGGAACACAAGGCTCATAATCGGATCACAAAACTCATAGATCTTCAAGGGAAAGAACTAAATATTCACAAAGAAATGGAGTCTGTACTGGTACAAGATTTTCAAAGCATAGCATATGAGATGATCATAGACAGATCTCAATTTATTAAGAGCTTCACATAGCATATTCCAAAGCTAGTAACCGGGGAAGATAATTATAATCTTAATAGGCTAGTCACTGAAGAGGAGGTTACTGAAGTAATCAAAGACATGCACAATGGGAAAGCACCAGACCCGGATGGTTTCAATGTAGAATTCTTCAAAACATGCTGGGAAATAGTCAAACATGATATTCTGGATGTGGTGGAGGATTCAGGAAAATCAAGAATAGTTCTAAGAGTGCTTAATGCATCATTCATAGCTTCAATCCCTAAGCAAGAACAAGCCATGACACCAGACATATTTAGACCCATATCTCTATGCAATGTGGTGTACAAAATCATTTCTAAAATTATTGCTAACAGACTTAAACCACTTCTGCTAATGCTCATGTCAGAGGATCAGACTGGATATGTGGAAGGCAGAAAAATTCTAAATAATATCATTCAAGCTCATGAAGTGGTTCATTCTCTCAAGACCAATAAGCAAGTGGGCATGATCATACAACTTGATATAGCGAAAGATTATGATAAGCTTAGTTGGCCTTACATCAGAGAGGTTCTAAAAGCATATGGCTTTGACCACAACTGGATAAGATGGGTCATGGCCCTGGTTACCACAGCTAATTGTTCAATCCTTCTTAATGGCTCTCCATCCAGGACCTTTTGGCCTTTAAGAGGTCTCAAGCAAGGAGATCCACTTTCCCCTTTCCTCTTCATTCTCATGATGGAAGGATTAGGAAAAGCGGTCACTTTAGCCAAGGCGGAAGGAAGAATTCAGGGACTCAAACTAACTCAGAATGGGGACACTTTGACTCATTAACAATTTGTAGATGACACCATGTTGCAGGGCACACCCACAGTCAAAGAAGCCAAAGCTTTCAAACAAATCTTGCAGATTTTGCCATGGCTGCTGGCACAGAGGTGAGCTTCACAAAATCTAAAGTTTTCCTTTTCAAAACTGACATTTATATTCAAAGAAATATCTCGAAAATTCTAGGCTTTCAAAGAGATCATCTGCCCTCCAAATATCTGGGAATACCTCTCACTGAAAAACCTTTGAGAAAGGAAGTTTGGGAGCCTGTGACTAATAAATTGATGGACAAATTCAGTAAATGGACAAGTAGATTTTTGAACTTAGCAGGTAGGTTAGTTCTTACAAAGGCTGTCCTGCAAACCATTCTAATTTTCATGTTCTCAGCTCTCCCAGTCCCAAAAGTAGTTACTCATCAAATCAGGAACATCTAAAGAGATTTTATTTGGGGTAAAGAGGAAGAAAAAAATAAATGGGTTCTAGTAGCTTGGGACAAGCTATGCAAACCCAAAACGTATGGTGGTTTGGGTCTCCATGACCTGGATACTCTAAGCAAAGTTTTGGGGGCAAAACTTTGGTGGAGATGGCTAAAGGAAGTGAGAAACCCCTAGGCTAAGCTATGGAAATAGAAATATGCAAAGGAATAGCAAGAAAGGGACCACATTTGAATAATAGGTCACATCAGGGGCTCCCACATTTGGAACAATGCTTGAGAGAACAGAGCCTTAGTATAGAATCATAGTTTCTGGGAGATTAGAAGTGGGAACCTAGCCTGGTTTTGGGAGGATAACTGGCAGCAGGAACCTAACCTTTGCAGAGAAGGATTGGACATTATCAAAGAGGATACCATCAATGAAGGTCTAAAAAGGGTAAGTGACTTTTGGGATCAGACAAGGGACAATTGTAAATGGAGAATATGGAAGGTACCCGTCTACAATGAAGAGACCCCTTTGAAGGCCCAAGTTGAAGTTCTTGAAGCGATACTGGAAAAGAGGAAAATTTTGGTTTCGACCTCGAATGACCAACTAAGATGGGGGAGAAACAGTGAGGTAAACTTCAACCTTAAAGAAGCCAAAAGAAATGTAACTTGATTTAATGATCCAAGCCCTGATAAGATATGGAAGGACCTATGGCAGAACCCATACTGGATGAAGATCAAAATGTTCATGTGGTTGGTTCAACAGAAGAAGATTCTGACTTGGGAAAATCTCAAAAAGAAAGGTTTTTCCAGTCCATCAAGATGTCAGTTATGTGGTCTGTAGGAAGAAACTATGGATCACCTTCTCAACCTATGCTCATTCACCTCCACCTTATGGAACTGGGTGGCCTCAATATTTAGAAAAACTGTCAGGAATGAAAATGACATCACTGAAACTTTAAGAATTGGAGGAAGGACTTCTCAGATGATGAGATAGTCAACACAACCTAGATTCTAATTCCAGGTTTTCTGATCTGAGATGTTTGGAAAGAACGTAACAATAGGATTTTTAAGGATAAATTTGGCACAACCTAAAAACTTCATTACGCAGATCTTAAAGTAGTTCAAAGAAACTGTTAATGCCCTTCTAAAGCATCCACCCGAGAAACCCACTTTTCACCAGGATGCTAACATTTTGGATTGTTGGGGCTCCATCCCCCTGACCCTTAGGGCATGAACAGGACCTCAAGATACACTATAGATGGAAAGGACTTCCGGCAACCCCCTCCCCATGGCTTTTTGAAATTCAATATAGATGGAGCCTCAAAAGGGAACCATGGGGATGTTGGTTACGAAGGTGTCATAAGAGATGAAAAGGGTAACATAATAGTCATATTTCATAATCATTTGGGGAATGCCACCAACAATATGGAAGAACTCATGGTCATTGAGCAATGCTTAGAAATTCTGATTGATTCCAATTTACATAACACGATCATAGAGGCAGACTCTGAATTAACAATTTATTCAGTCAAAATGATAAGCATTGGCACAACACCAGATAAAGTTTCAAACCACTGGAGACTTCTGCAGGTCTATCATTACATTCAAGCTCACCTAAGAATCCTTAGAACTCTTAGATTTGTTTATGTTTGAAGAAACTTCAATGGATTGGTGGATTGGCTGGCAAATGAAGGGGTTCTCGGTATAAGAGACTATAAAAGTTCGTGGGAGTCGGTTCTCATAGGGAAACTGCGCGAGGATTGCTACACTCTAGCAAGCACACACAGGAAGCATTATCAGTGCAGGAAGGAGAAGTAGCCTATTGAAAATTTAGTTGATGGATGATAAGGATTCATCAAGTAGAAAACACAAAAAGTGGAGCAAATGGAAGTGCGTGAAGAAAAACCGCAGCAAAAAGAGGTTTGCTTAGGATCGTGCCCGATGCCATTAATCATTCAACACATGGCTCTGGGAGGAGAGAGAATGCCACTCTTATCGGGCGAGTATTCCTTGTACTTCTTTCCATCTGATATTCACTATAGCCGGTGGATCTAGTAGAAGTAGATCAACGGCTGAGGTTTGCTGTGCAAGTTGGAGGGCCCGGGTTATCTTCTGCACTTGTTTCTCCTCAAGGTTGGGATCGGTGGATTATGGGTGGTCAACTTGCTTGAGGAATATCCCTATAGCGGACCTGAATTCTTTTCACTACAGTCTCTATTTCATCGTTGGGTCTGCTTAAAAAAAAATTGAGTTTACTTGTTTTCTTTCTGTTAGAGATCCCCATCCGTCAATTATTGGAAGATGGATTGAATGGTTTAGGTGGTTTGTTTTGTTCTATGGGCCCTTGACACGAATTTCTAGTGGTTGTCTCTGTACCCCAAGTTCACCTTTGGGTTGGTTGTATTCTATGTAAACTATTTTTCAGCTATAAGTGAATAGAAGGAACGACTCTTGCTTTAGCAAAAAAAGATAATGTAGGTTTATGTAATGATAATATGATGGAATGAGGTGACAAAATGGGGATAAAGGTTAAAAATAAAGTGAAAGTGAATGTTAATTTGGGTGGCCCAACATTTCCCATGACCTTAATTTTTTTCATATTTGTTACTTAATTCCATTCCACATACATCGTTTGCTTGCATATGTTTGAACCTCAATACTAGTAACCGACTCCTTTAAAGAAGATTTCAAATACATAGGGACCCTACTATATTCCACCTTTGCATCATGCATGGATGCAAAAGAAAAATAATCTCAAGTCTCGTCATCATATGCTTGGTAGGAATGATGAGCCATGTAGTGAAGTCCAATTACAAATGAAGTATCACCAAATGATCTAGATTATTTTCTCTAATAAGAAATCTAAACCCACTTTTAAACAACGCACTCTTTAGAAAACCCTCTTTAATAATATTATAATCTTCAATTATAATATTAATAAATGATTTTTTTTATATTTTAAATAAAGAGATTTTATATTAATTAAATTATAAATACTTAGAATTTCACTTCATTAAGAATATATAATACACTCAATTTAATTTTATATATTACAAAATATATTTTAAATAGCAAAAAATGTAATTGAAAACAAAAACACTAAATAATTAAAAATTAAATCATAATATAATTAATTTTGTTGTTTAAACATTTTTTAACAATCAATTTTATATTTTAAAAAATCATAAATTTAATGGAGTAATATTCTCTCTAATAATATTATAATCTTCAATTATATTATTATATATGAATTTTTTATATTAAAAGATCTTCAATATATTATTAATATGATTTTTTATATTAAAAATAAAATGGAATTTATATTGATTGAATTTTAAATACTTAGAAATTGAGTGCAGTCAAGAATATATAATAACACTTGATTTTATTTACACATTAGAAAATGTATTTTAAATAATAAAAATTATTAATATTATTCAGAATTATAGTAATGAAAAACAAAAATATTGAACCATTAAAATTAAAATCATAATATAATTAATTTTTATTTTTTAAATTTTTAAACTCAATTTTAAATTTAAAAAAAAATCATAAATTTTAATGGAGTAATAGCAAAATCCAAATAATAAGAAATATTTTAAAACAAAATAAATTTTAAATAAAAAATACAGTCAATTTATAAAAAATTGATTAAAAGATGCTTCCACCTTAAACTTTGAGCAATACAAAATTTCAAAATTGTATAAGTCATAAAAAAATATTTTATTTCTTTTCCTGGAATGCTATTTAATGTACTTCCTTTCTATTTTTGTGTTGAAGTTATCAACTCATCTTCTCTTTCGATTGCCTTAATATATAAAATGGGTATTAAAAAGGTTTTTATGGATTAAAATGTGAATAGACAATAAATAATAAATTTAATATATATTATTTGTAAAATAATGTGAGTTGTGAGATGATTGACACAGTAAATTTGTGGCTTGAGTACTACCAACTTAGTGATAGCATCAGTGTCACACACACTAGTCCTTAGCATCTGTTTTTTGAATTAGTAGTTTTGAACTAGTAGCATTTACACTACAAAATGTCTTAACAAAAGCCTAATAAACTAATATTAATATTAATTTAAAAATCTTGTATAAATATATAAATTATAATATCTAAAATAAAAAAACTCATAATATTTTTTTAATAAAAAACTCACACATACACACACACACACACACACACACACACACACACACATATCTATATATAGTCACATACAAATTAACTCAAATAATACAATAACAAAAAAATTGTTTATTTAAAATGATTGTTCTTTACTTACTAATTAATTGCAATGAATTTTATTAGTCACGGAATGGTTAACTGGCACCGTTGAAATGAAATGTACACCTCCCACTATTGAGTTTGAGCAACACATTATCCAAAGTTATGCACGACTTTAATACATTCCGCGATAAATGGGATTCATGTACATAACGTTAGGTGTGCGCTTTCAATGCATTTACAGCCAAGTGTTACTTACAGTACAAAGCTCCTAACTAATGCTGGGTGGACCTCGCACTTTGAGGCTCGCCACCAAGTGTGCACCCCTCCTACTGCCACATGAAAGTGATTCAGCGATGGTCTCGTCCTGCATTCATCCGATGACTAGTATCATTTGCGAAAGGGTTAGTGTAACTTCTTGCTGGGTTGCTGCATACAGGTCTTATTTTCCCTCCTCTCCATCGCATAACTCGGCTCTACAACCCTTGATCCATGGTTGCCTTTCTCTTGCTGGAGGAGTGCAAAGCCTTTGCAAACTTGACATACCTCAGCTCCTCAAATCCATTCCATCCCAAATTTAGCTTGGATGCCATGTTGCAATACTACATACAACCTTTTACTCCATGGGGTTTGTTCATTCACCACCGGCATAGGTAATGGTTTAAGTTTGTTTTTATTTAACATTTATTTAACCAGCTTCCTTCATTTTTCTTTGGCCGAGTTATACTTATTGAATCTAACCTATAGGTTGGTTACATTTACAGGTTAACAAGATAACCACTAATTTTGTCAGCTCTAACAGTTATCCAACTGTGTTGCTTCTATGCTACCAATTTGGCAATCACATTGCTCTTGGTTCTTTGTTGTAATTCGACTTTTTGATGGTCCTTAGAGGACTATGGTCCCCTGCTTGGAATATGGGAAAACCCTCGGGTTCTTACCCTGTATTTGGTTAATTATCGAATTTTTGTTTTCTCCTTTCAGTCTCTGCTCATAATATCATATGAGGGTTTTCACACCAAGCTCTCCTTTAGTCGGATTGCATTGAGGGTTTTTATACTCTCTAGTTATGGTTTCCATACTTAACTATTTACAGTGATGTTCCTAAGTTTAACAATATTGTTGTTCATAATGGATGTATCGGATATGTGTACTTGTTCTTTTAATTAAAGAAGTTATCTTGCTGGTTAATACTACTGTTTGCTTAATAAATCGAATGGATAATTAGTTTCCATTCTGTTGCAACCAAATTGTCTTATCTTAATTTTCTTTCTTGTAAATTGTAAAGGCTTCCCCTAGGCTATTGATTTTCATTGCATACATAGTTAGAAATGGCAGCGAGACTCCCCTTGTTGTTAAGGGCAAGGTTTCCATTTAACCTTTTCTTAGTGCCTACATCTTTGGCTTGAGACATTTCATAGGTGTTTACAAAATTTATGGTCACCAGTTACTTTTTGGAATTATTGTGTATTTCCAGTTCTTGTCTTGATGATTGCCCGACTATGGAATCAACTCCAAGCCGTGCGAGTTAATTTTCTCACATGTTAAAATCTGCACCCGATACTCGAGTTTCCTTTCTTTTAAAATGTGAGTATTAGGTTCTACATTCAGCTACTTGGAACCACTTCCTTGTTGTCCTAAGGGGGCTAGACAAGAGGTAAATTCGGGTAGGACAATTCGGTGTTCCATTACTACGACCCGAATATAAATTTGATATTTGTTTACCAGAATACATAATGGTATAATTTATGCTCACAGTTCAACTAAAAGTCTCCCTCTATTAATTTTTCAAGTTGAACTCAAGTAGTAATAAATTGTACTTGTATATGTATACATGCTTATTTTCATTCTTAGTGTGATAACATTAAATTTCTTGTATGCCATGCAAAAACAAATTCTATAATAGAGACATAATACTTGTAATTGAAAGAATTTTATTTTCAGAGCTCATAACTCTAGTAAAATCCTTTCACCTGGTTACTATCAGGAATAGTCATATTTTAATTCAAAAATTCCTTAAAAAATAGAAACACACTTAGTAACTATTTTAATAACAATAACATATTATGCATTTTATTATCAACAACATTGTCTACAGTCTTCATCTTAACAAGGATTGACTTATTCACAAGCACACATTATTGGTCTGTACCAACCCTTAAATCTTTACTGCTGGCTAACTTTCATTTAAAGAAAAAACTACAAGAAATCTTCTCAAAAGTAATAACCAAACCTTTACAACTTCCCATTCATAAATGAATTCACAATGTCACACATTATTAACAAATTTATTCTATCATCAAAACCAGTGAGTAATGTAGTTATCTAAAATTCCTTAGATGATTAAGAGTTCAAAACCAGAATGAGATCAGTCCTCCCTTCCAATGGAAATGGAAATTACATCCAGATTCCTCCCCTAACAATCGTTTGACACAGTTGGATGTAACCTGTCAAGGTTATACTTGCAAACCTCAGGATCCCAGTCCATTTTGGAACTTCTCTGAAATAATGTTGACTTAGGAAATTTCCGCTGGTCCAAACCAACTATGGAAATACTCTTGTAGTTTTCACGTATCCTTCTTCTTCACGTGGTTCCTCCCTCTGTTAGTCAACCCCCTATTCGTCCCTCAGGAACCATTTTTATCTACAGGAATTAGAAGAAAGGAAACTGAATAATAACTGCCTCCAACTGTTTTCCCAATTTTTCTTTAGATTTTTGTGAAATCTTCATTTTGTTCTGACTCTTAACCATTTCAAGAATTTCATCAAACAAATTCATTATTTATCTATTGTAATTATTCTTTTTCTGTTTTCTTTTGTAATTACAAAAATTCAAAAGTAAAATACTAATAACAGTAATTTCAATTTTTAATTCCACATCTGGGGTGTTACATCTTCCCCCTCAGGTGGAACACCATCCTCAATGTTTAATCTGCTAGCTACTCCTGGAATTGTTAAGGGTATGCCTTCTGCATAAAATATTTATCCTCCCAAGTGGCTTCCTCTGGGCTAAAATGCTTCCATTTCACTTTTACCTGGATGATAGCTCTCCTCCGCAACATCACTTTTCTCTAATCGAGTATGCGCAAGGGCTCTACCAGGAATTCTCCTTCGGGTTCGACCTAAATATCTTGCCAAGTTATAATGTGTCGAGGAACATATATATACTCATTTAAAATGGAAACACAAAATAAATTATGCACTCGAATGTGACTGGGTAGTGCAAGTTGATATGCAACCGGTCCTACCCTATCTAAGATTTGGAAGGGACCACAAAATCGGGGAGCCAATTTGGCACACTTTCCCCATCTGAGAGTAATTCTCTTGGGTTTAATTCATACATAGACATGATCTCCTACCTGGAATTTCTGGTAGGTCCTTTTCTTATCGGCATAAGCCTTTTGCTTATCCTGTGTAGCCTTCAAACTTTGTTGGACCTTTTTCATAGTTCTTTCCATTTCTTCCAACATATATGGTCCTAATATTATTGTATTCACAAGGCTATTCGAATTTGTAGGGACGATACACTTCCTCCCATACAGTACTTTAAAGGGAGTTGTCTTTAGTGATTCATGATGACCGTTATTGTAGGTTAACTCTACTAAGTGGGGATATTCCTCCCATTTTCCAGGTTGTTGCATGACATACATACGCAACATGTCTTCCACCACTTGATTGACTCATTCAGTCTACCCATCAGCCTGGGGATGATAGGCAATACTAAAGTTAATTTGAGTGCCCAAACCTGAGAACAATGCTTTCCAAAAAGAAAAGGTGAACTTAACATCACAGTCATAGATTATGACTCAAGGCATCCCATGCAACCTAAAAATTTCCCTCATGAATATGTCTGCTATCTGGGTGGTTTGATAGGTGGATTTGACAGGGATGAAATGAGTTTCCTTGCTCAATTTATCTACCATCACCATAATTGAATCATTCTACCTTTTTGATCGGGTTAAACTAGTTATGAAATCCAAGGTTATGGTGTCCCACTTCCATTCCGGAATAGGTAAGGGATGTAACAGCCCAGGAGGATGTTGATGCTCATTTTTAA
This sequence comes from Pinus taeda, assembly GCA_000404065.3. NCBI lineage: Eukaryota > Viridiplantae > Streptophyta > Pinopsida > Pinales > Pinaceae > Pinus > Pinus taeda. The sequence goes on from APFE030374153.1 coordinate 64,701, forward strand.
CCTGCTTACACTCTATACATTTGGCTAGGTATTCTGCAATGTCATTCCTCATACCAAGCCAGTAATAGCCTTTGCTAATTGCAGAAAATAATTTTTGATAGTCGGTGTGGGTTGCATAAGGACTCCTATGGAATTCATCTAATATGAGTTGTTTCACAAATAACTAGTTAAGAACATATATTCTACCTTTAAAGATCAACAGATTTTCAGAGTTGATACTATACTCACTGTGTTTTCCAAAATAATGTGTAATTCTAGCTTGCTGCCAGAGATATTCATATTTTGGATCCCTCTAAATTGCTTCCCTGATTTGATCAGAAAAATAAATTCCACTGGACTAAATAAAATTTGGTAGACATGATGCAAATTCCTACTCATTGCATCTCCTACTCGGTTATCCCTTCCCTTTAGGTGTTTAATTTCAAAATCAAATTTACTTAAGAATGCAGTCCATCTAGCTTGGCATGGTTTCATGGTGGGTTGACTAAAGAAGTTCATTAAGTTGCTATGATCCATCCTAAGCAAGAATCTCTTCCCCAACAAGTAGTGACGCCATACCTTTAAGGCGTGAACCACAACAATTAGCTCCAAGTCATAAGCATAATATTTATGCTCATGATCTTTTAACTTACGAGATTTGTAAGCAATCACTTTACCTTTTTGCATTAGAACTCTACCCACATCTTCTTTACAAGAATTAGTACAACTATAAAAATCTTCCACTGAATCTGTAATTTTTAACAGAGGTTCGGTGGTAAGCAAATGCTTCAACCTTTCAAAACACTTTTGACGGTCCTTCGACCATTTAAAACTTGTTCCCTTTTTTTGCAAGGAGGTGATTAGATGTCCTACTTTGGAGAATCCTTTTATAAATCATCTGTAACATCTAGCAAGACCCATAAAAGAGCATATATCCGCCACACTAGTTGGAACATGCCAGTTCATGATAGTCTCAATCTTCTCTGGATCTACCACTATGTCAATAGAGGAAATAATGTGTCCCAAATACTGAATTTGATCCTTGAAAAAGTCACATTTTCTAAACTTGGCGTAGAACTGGTTTTCTCTTAGAGTCGGAAATACTATTTGCAGGTGTTCTTTATGTTCTTCCACACTCCTAGAATACACTAAGATATCATCAATGAAAATAATAATGAATTTATCTAAAAAGGGGTGAAAAATCCCATTCATCATACTCATAAATGTTGTCGGGGCATTAGTGAGTCTGAATGGTCGGACCACGAACTCATAATGAACATAACGTGTTCGAAACACTATTTTATATATATCCTCGTCTTTTATATGAATATGGTGATAGCCAGGTTGTAAATAAATCTTTGAAAATACCACAGTGCCCTTCACTTGGTCAAATAGATCGTCAATTTGAGGTAAGGGGTACTTGTTTTTTATGTTTAATTTATTTAGTTGTGTACAATCTATGCATAACTGCAGAGTACCATCCTTTTTCCTAACAAATAAAAATAGGGCCCCCAAAGGGGACATGCTGGGTCTAATATAACCCTTATCCAATAGTTCTTGAAGCTACAGTTTTAACTATGTTAGCTCCAAATGGTATTAATCCGTTGCCCGACCAATTCAATTACAAAATCATCTACCTTTGCATTAAATCTTCTCTTAGCTCCTATCACTAACTGGACCAGCCAAGGATTTCTAAACTTTATACTTGTCAACTGACATAAATCAACTACTCTTGGGCTAACATAGCTTAATCTTGCACACAAATCTGTCAAAATGGAAACATGGTGGTTGGATATTTTACCTTCCAGTTCCACCATCGATGGTTGATATTTTTCCTGTCGATCCTCCAACACCACATTAATTCCTGGTATGTTCCTTTCCATATCGCCAACAATAGAAGCTTCTTGAACATTTGTAACTAGTTTAGATCTCACTCAATGGGGATATTTTTTTATAGTAATGGGGTTCCCTACAACCCCAACACTGCAAAGGAGGTTCAAGAAGTTGATTAGTTTCCAGCTTGCTAGATGCTTCACTTTGTTTCACTTCACTTTGGGGTCTATACCTCTACTGATTCTTATTTATAGGTCCACTTGGTCCCTTTTGACTTGGATACCTAGTACTGGAATTTTTCATACTCTTGCTGGTTGAGAAATTTCTTTGCCCTTTCTTACTTGTCCAATTTTTGGTGCCATCACCATTTTGCTTCATCTCCTGATAACAAATTTGAGCTTTTCTAACCGCTTCATCCATCGTCTTAGGATTGTCAAATTCCAACTTCTCCTTCATATAAATTAGTAAATTGTTGATGAAGCACTAGAATTTAGCCTTCTATTCCCGAATGTAAGGGACATATCTCAACAGGGAGGTAAAATTAGCTATGAACTCATCCATATATTGTTGTCCTAGCTTCAAGTCATGAAACTCTTTTGCCTTATCATCGTTGAACCACTCAGTGAGATATTTGCCCTTAAAATGCTTCTATAATTGCTCCCACGTGACTTCTTGTTCATCAATTTCCCTGACTATTTTAATTTCTTCCCACCATAAAGTGGCCTTACCCTGCAACTAGTACATTGCTAACCTTTCCTTCAAATTATCATGATATTCGTATATTTGAAAGTACTTTTCATGTTGATTAACCAAGCCTCTGCCACTTCCTCAGCCTCTCCATTGTATATTGGTGGCTTGATCTTTTTAAATTTCCCTTGAAGTTCACTTTTTTGTCTCTTAAATGATTTCTTATCAGATACGTTATCATATTCCTCTTCATGGCTAGTTCGCCCTCCCTCAGACTTCGGGCGCTCCTCTTGTTGTCTATGTGACTCTGTTCTATTTTCCTCATCCTGGCTAGGATTAGGATTCCTTTGATTCTTCCTGTTCGGCAGACTCTTCATAATATTTTCCTGCTCCAATCATAATCTTTCATTGTCTACTTGTAATTTCGACATCTTTACTTGTAGTTGCTGGATTGTTTCCAGTAGTGTAGTGTTTGTGTTTTGATTTGGCTCCCCCAACAGTAATCAAACCTCTGGGTTATGTCTGGTTTTCTCTCTAGAGGGGTCAGATCTTGCTCCTTGTCTCATGATGCATCATCGTTTTTCCTTTGTGTATCATAATTACCTTTGTTATTCTATAATCATCCATTCAGGCCTTAGTGTAGCAACCTGAAGGCTCTGATACCACTTGTCACAATAACGCAAATATTGTTTATTTAAAATGACCCTGCTTTACTTACTAATTAATTGCAATGAATGTCATGGAATGGTTAATTGGAATAGCTGAAATGAAATGTACACCTCCCGCTATCGAGTTTAAGCATCACATTATCGAAATTTATGCATGGCTTTAATACATTCCGCAGTAAATGGGATTCATGTACATAAGGTTACGTTTGTGTTTTCAATGCATTTACAATCGAGCGTTACTTACAGTACTAAGCTCTTAACTAATGTTGGGTGGACCTCACACTTCGAGGCTTACCACCAAGTGTGTACCCGTCCTACCACCACACGACAGTCATCCAACGATGGTCTCTTCCTGCGTTCATATGGCAGCTAGTGTCATTTGCGAAATGGTTGGGGTAACTACTTGTTAGGTTGTTGCGTACAAGGCTCAATTTCCCTCCTCTCCATTGCATAACTTGGCTCTGCAACCCTCTATCCATGGTTGCCTTTCTCCGACAAGAGGAGCGCGAAGCCTCTACAAACTTGACATACATCAGCACCTCAATTCTATTCCACTATGGATTCAGCTTGGACACCACATTGCAATACTGCATATAGTATTTTACTGCATGAGGTTTCTTCATTCACTGTCAGCACAAGTAATAGTTTAAGTTTTTTTTAACATTTATTTAACGAGCTTCTTTCATTTTTATTTGTACGAGTTATACTTATTGAACCTAACCTATAGGTTGGTTTCATTTAGAGGTTAACAAGACAACCACTAAGTTCATCGTCTCTAACAGCTATCTAACAATGTTTCCTGTACGCTACCAGGTTAGGAATCACATAGCTCTGGGTTCTTTATTGCAATTCAACTTGTTGACGGTCCTCAATGCGCTATGGTCCCGTGATTGGAATACGGGAAAACCCTCTGGTTCTTACCCTGTATTTGGTTAATTATCGAAATTCCGCTTTATCCTTTCGATCTCTACTCATAATATCATATGAGGGTTTTCACGCTGAGCTCTCCTTTGGCCGGATTGCTTTGAGGGTTTTTATACTCTCTCATTATGGTTTCCATACTTAACTGTTTAACATTGATGTTCATAAGCTTCACAATATTGTTGTTCATAATGGATGTATAGGATATGTGTACTTGTTCTTTTAATTAAGAAGTTATGTTGTTGGTTAATACTACTGTTTGCTCAATAAATTGAATGGATAGTTAGTTACCATTTTGTTGCAACCAAATTGTCTTGCTTTAATTTTCTTTCTTGTAAATCATAAAGGCTTCCCTCAAGCTATTGATTTTCATTGCATACATAGTTAGAAATGGTGGTGAGATTCCCCTTGCTGTTAAGGTCAAGGTTGTCGTTTAACCCTTGCTTGGTACCTAAGTCTCTGGCTTGAGACATTTCACAGGGGTTTACAACATTTGTGGTCACCAATTACTTTCTGAAATTGCTGTGTATTTCTAGTTCTTCTCTCAACTATTGGTAGACTATGGAATCAACTCCTTTCTCACAGCTTAAAAGTTGCACCCCATACCTGGGTTCCTTTCTTTTAAAATGTGAGTTTCAGGTTCCACATTCAGCCACCTGGAACCGCTTTGTTGTTGTCATAATGGGATGGGTCAGGAGGTAAATTCGGGTAGGAAAATCGGTGTTTCATTACTATGGCCCGAATATAAATTCAACCTTTGTTAACCAGAATACAGAATGGTATAATTATGTTCATAGTTAAGTTAAAAGTTTCCCTCTGCTAACTATCCAAGTCGAACTCAAGTAGTAATAAATTGTACTTGTATTTGTATACATGCTTATTTTCATTCTTAGTGTGATAACATTAAATTTCATGTATTCCATGTAAAAATGTTTTTTTTAATAGAAACATAAAACTTGTAATTGAAAGAATTTCATTCTCAAAGCTCATAATTCTAGTAAAATCCTTTCACCTAGTTACTATTAGGAACAATCATATTTTAATTCCACAATTCCTTAAACAACAGAAACATGCTTAGCAAATTTTTTAACAACAGTAACAGATTATGCATTTTATTATCAGCAACGTTGCCTACGGTCTTCCTCTTAACAAGGCTTGACTTATTCATAGGCACACACTATTGGTTTGTACCAACTCTTAAGCCTTTACCGTTGGCTAACTTTCATTTAAAGAAAGAACTACAAAAAATATTCTCAAAAGTAACAACCAAACCTTTACTGCTTCCCATTCATAAATGAATCACAGTGTCACACATTATTAACAACTTTATTCCATCATCAGAACCAATGAGTAATGTACTTATTTGAAATTCCTCAGATGATTAAGAGTTTGGAACCAGAATGAGACCAATCAGCCCTTCCAATGAAACATGCAATTACATCTAAATTCCCCCTAGCAATCATTTGGCACAACTCGATGTGACTTGTCAAGGTTATACTTCCAAACCTGAGGACCCTAGTCCAGTCTAGAACTTCTCAGAAATCAATTTGAATGGAGAAATCTCCATTGGTCCAAACCAGCTCTCTCAAAATACTCTTGCAGTTTTTGGTATCCTTCTTTTTCAGGTAGTCCCTCGCTCTTGTGGCCAACCCCCTAGGAGCCCTTTTTATCTCCCAGATGTAGAAGAAAGAAAACTAAATAATAATTGTCTCCAATTATTTTCCCGTATTTATCCATTATAACTGTGTTTTTATATTTCCTTTCATAGTTACAAAAATTTAAAAGTAAAATACTAACAACACTACATTCAGTTTTTACTTCCGCACCTGAAGGGG
>APFE030374164.1:0-11659 GCA_000404065.3 Pinus taeda
CTCTCTTGGAGTTTCCCATTGTGATTTTATCATACCCTCTTGGCAAACACTTTGGTATCAATATTAGTAGATGTCACATGTACTAGTCATTTGTCCATCACTCCCAACGATGTGTATGTGAGCCTTTTATTTCATGAAAGTGTCTCTGCTAGTTCCTCTTCATCATGTGATCCCTCTTCCTCCCATCCTCCCATATTTCATTCTGATGAAGACATAATGGAAGCCAGGCCCACTCTTGATTACCCTTGGGATGATATGCACCATCATGTGTACTTCCGTCCAGAAAACCCATGATCGATATGCTATGGATTCCAATGACTTCGTCCATGATGAGGTCAATTAGTTCCATAACCCCTTACTTCAAACCCATAAATTCAAACCACATCCACCTTGTGGCTATTACATTTCCACCCAATGTTTGGGTAAGGGGGAATCCACTCTTGAGAGTCCTAGAGAAGAAATTCTCGCTAACCCTCCTAGTGTATATGGTAATGTTGGCTGTAGTACCACTATGCTTCCCCATGCCAAAGAACCTCTAGAGTCCCATCTCACTCCATATCACCATAGGGATGATCCACATACTCATACCTCCATTTTACATCAAAAACCTAGTCCCTTAGACATTGTTGTTGTTCAAATACTATGTTGTCTATATGAGCATCAATTCATTATATCCAAATCCACCCTTTGGTATGATGACTCCCTGTATGTGAACCCAAAAATTTAGTCCATTTGATTCATATATGTAGTGCCAAATGAGATTGGTAATCCACCGTTTCCTTTCTCTTATTGCATCTTGTATCTGTTCTTCCCACAAGAAGACATCCATAAAATAAACAAATGGCAAAAAACATCATCAAAATGTGTTTAGAGTCCACCATTCTAAATACATTTGACATATCAACAACATTTTCATACATCCATACAAAATTTAGAAACACATATGCCCCTACATATACTCATCATCCTATAGAGGCTCTTGCATTAGTAGGTTTGACAACCTTATCTATCTAGGGGGCATAATTCCTACCTAATCAGTCCCCTCCATAATCATATGTTGGTGGGTAGTATCTCATGCTTGGGGGCATAATTGCCTTGGCCACCTTCTCACTTGATTATAATTAGTCTTGGCCTAAACCCCGTTCATCTAGGTATGGTCGATTATCCTCTCATTCCATGGATAGTTTTTCCTACTCGGCTCTCTGCCGAGCCATATACAACACATATTGTAGATCATTGATACCATATATTCAAATATTCTACTTTATGTGATACCACACTTACCACATAGTCCCCATGTTTGACTTGGTGGGCGGGGATGATCCTAGACCTTCTCTAGTAGTTCATTCTTGGATTCCTCTCTTACTTTAATTCTTCATAAGGAACCATCCTTCCAAGAAGCTTTAAGGAAATTTTAGATAAGTAAGGCCACCAACCTAAAAGTCACAAATCTAAATTCTGATGGTCGGTTTTTCTACTATGATCTCCACAAGATTTAGGGCCTTCTCCTCCTCTCAAATCTCTCTAACAACTCACTATGCAAATGAATTGGATTTGGGGGCAAGAAGTCATTTTATAGGAAAAACCTTAGTTTTTATGTCACCGATTGCAACCAAACCATAGCTCAGTTTGACAAAACATTAACACTATTGGAAAGCTCTCACCTAGTTTTATAATGGGTCTCCTTATGTTTTAGGTAACTTGACACTTCAATAGGAATCCATTTTTTCCATGAGGTCTCACTTTGCCACCCATCAAAATGGTGTTTCTTCATGCATGTCACCTTTACTATGGTACCACCTTTCCTTTGCACTTGTTGATTTATGTGTCGATTTTCATCATGAGTAACCATTATTTACTCATGTTCTTATGGTCCCCTTTGGGCTTCTCCCAAGTGGAAACATTATCAAGTCACCCTTGTTCAGATCATAAAATATGAGTCACCCTTACATCCATGGAATCTACTTCGAGTCCCATTGAGTCCTATTACAATATATCATCCATATTTTTGTCGCATTCATTCCATTGTGCTCATTCTTGGCCTCCAACTATAATACTCATCTTCAAAAATCCTATGTATGAGTAATTGACCATCCCCTCTGAAATCGATTCAGTCGCTGCTAGGTCAACCATGCATATCATGCTTTGATAAGGAAAGTTGTCAGTCCACCTCTCATATTGTCTCCCTACATCATCATCCCTGGTGTCAGTCCACCAGTCAGATTTCTATGACCCTCATGCCTTTGTTGAGGAATCCTCATTGCCTCACCTTTGGCAGGACCTCTTCTGTCAACTTCAACACATTTATTCCAGGAGAGTGGTTTAAAGGGCGATGTACCTTGGTTTTAGCGTTCATATTTTTTCAATGCCTCAGATCAAGTAAAGGCAATCATAATTTACTTTAACTTGCTTATTTCTCACATGTTCGACTAAACCTCATTATTTCATGATTAAGAATTGTACACTTGGTGGTCTGGTGATCCATTAGATTGTAGCCACATTTCCTTGGTGTGTTTGAGATGTTCTACAACTCATGAAGGGGTGGCCATTCAGGTAGCCCCCCACATGCCTGAATGTCTGTAGCTCATGATCCATCCTCATATGTAGTTACAAAAATTTGATGTGTTCAATGTCAACCACCTATAGTACCCACAACATGCATGTCTCCTTAGGATGGTCCATTCAGATCTTTCGATCCATTTCCTATTCAGAAGGGCCTCTTTGGTCATGATACACCCTCATCATGTCAGCTTGAGGGCAATTATGTCTCATGTACTCAAGTCATCATATATTATTCAGTCCTTGCCTCTATCTGTTTAGGCTCTTTATGTATATGAGACTCATTATATCATTGTATCACTTCTATCTCATTGTCAATTGATACCAAAATATCATATATCATGTATCATGTACTTTGTAGTTGAGTCCCACATTGTTTGGCACACCATTATTATCTTTACTCAATTATCTCATCGGGTGTTGTAACTTATTTTTCTCTATGTAATTTATCTTCTTAAATTGTATATTTAAAAAAATAATAAGTTAAATTTTTCATGCACTTTGTAATAAAAGTAAGCATATGTTAAATGTTGATTTAGTTTCATTTTAGCACAATTTTTTTATTTAAATGTCGATTTTTTTATTATTAAAAAATAAAATTTCATCGAGAAGTTATCATTTGAGCATCTTTCGAAGCTATCAATTACCTCTGCCCTGATCAATGGCTTATAAATAATTGTGGGACCCCTCTCACTCTCGACCATTAACAATGGGGGAAGGTCTGCAAAATGGTATTGCACTTACTTCCTGACATGAAATGTCAACCTTTTAGTGATTGTGGGATCCCCTCTCGATAATCAACTTACCTCCACTACCCCACCTGAAAACTACCTGTGGCCTTTGCCATCACTCCCACCATTTTCACACACCACCACCATTTCTTCCAAATTGACCTCCCCTATATATCATGATAATTTAACTATTTAACCATTGCATTATTAAATCCCTCTTGCCAACATCTTGATTTTCATTTAATGATGTGACAATAAATGTTATTCAAATAAAAACTATTCAAACCCATTTCCAAATTCAAATTCAATCCTGTCAAGTACAATGCTATTCAATTTTCTACTGATCATCAAAGTACTCAGTAAAACCAAATATCCTAATTGTAACAAATAGCCAATGCTACCACTCCCTAGTTCACTAGGTATTCTCTTCCAAATATTCTTTGTTTGATTTATTTACAAAACATCCAGTCAAAAGGGTAAATCTAAAGTTTCTATTGAAAGCCCAATTCTACCTCCTGTACGTGATTTAGATGAATTCCCTCTGGTCGATACCCAATTTAAAATCATAGAGACCCAATGTGAATTTGATCTCTATGACCTACATAATTGGGCAGTTTATAAGTTCGAAGATTCTATTAATGAATTCAGTTTCTAGGAGTCCATGTTACCCCAATTCATCTCCCCCAAACCCATCATTTCCTTGAATTCGTGACTTGGTGTGAAAGATGCTACTTACCAAGTCAAAGAACCATAGTTGTATGAAATAATAAGATTTTATTTTCCATAACCCCAAAATCAATTTTCTAGACTTTGCAAATAAACCCTCAGGATTCTCTTCATCCCTTTTCAGTTGATTCCCTTATTGAAAGCTATCAAAAAATTACCTTTCAACAGCAAGCTCATATTTTTGATTCATTTGAAACTTAAAACTCAAAATTGCCTCGAACCCTATTCCTCTGCTATCTTTCCAAAAATTTCTAGATAGGTTATCTCTATTGTCGGTTTTATTTTAGGTTATCAAAATTATCAATGGGTTGATGAATTAATTCTAGGATTTATGTCAGTGTTTTCATCTGGGAAAAAACCCTTAGTACTTTTTAACTTTAGCTATTTTATATTAGTTGCCATTCATGATTAGATTTTAAAATTTAGTATGGAAGGATATTTTAAGCATCAATAAATCTTGGTATATTTATTATTGTACGACCAAAAAAAAATATTGAAAATCCCACTACAGATTCTTGATTCACAGTGAACACCACAATATGTGATCCATATTTAGAAGAGTATTATTTTAGTGATTTTGTGGATCAATTTTTATATCTTTCATTGTGTCTCCTTAGTAGTGATGCAGTTCCAATAATATCTATATAAATCAAAAGGATCTTGCATCTTAGTGAACATGCAAAAGTGGGAGATTGGTACCTTTATCAACATTTTGTAGAAATCATACTTTATGGTTGTGAATTTCCCCCATATAAACTGCTAATTCTCATGCATATGAATATTCTTTCTCTAGAGTTTATTAGGTAGAGGTTGAACATGGTTGAAATTAATTTTGCATCTAGGAAATAAAAGGCCCAATATAAGTTGAAATCACAAATTGGCCCATTCATAGTCAATACCATATTAGCAGAAAAGGAATTAGGAAATTTATTGAGAAAGATGAAATTCAAGCTAAGTTTCAATTGGCCTAATAACCCTGTGGGAGTAATTTCGTTCATGATAATTGAACAGAAGTGAACTCATACTCACATACCAAAACCAAAAATTGAGAAATATGTAAATCACTAATTATGGGAAGAAAACACCTTCTAATAAGTTGAGGAGGAAATTTCCAGTATGACAACTCTAGAGACTCCAAGATTAAAGGAAAAAAAATTAAAGAGACCAATTGAAAGTGTGTCTCCTATAGGACCAGAAAATATTTTTTTTATGGGGAGCGGGACTGAGGATGAAGAACTAGGGTTTCAAACTTTTGCAATTGTTGAACTCCATGGAGGGGTGCAAAGGGGGGAGCTCCACTCCCTCCTACAAGCAAGCCATGGCTAGATGAGGTAAGAAACCAATAGAAACTGCTAGAGGTCCTTTAGGAGAAGGGATAAGGAACATGGAAGAGGAACATGATTTAAATAAAACAAGGGAGGATAATAGAACAAAAGAAAATGATGAAGAAAACAAGAAATAGGGAGCAAAAAACAAAGCGCAAAAGGGGCCATGTAAACCGAAGGCAGAGGTTACACCCAACCTAGTTTTAAATGACCCTGTTATGTAGGCAGACATGGAGCACATGAGGACCTATGCTATCATTTGTAAATTCATGGGATTATGGCCCACTAAAAGGAACTACAAGTGTCGATTAAATACCACTAGAAACCAAAAGGAGGCATAGACCTACATCTTGGGTCAAAGGGTTTCTTCACTGTGGTCTTTACAAATATCGAGGACAAAGATGTGGTGTTTGAAGGAGGTCTCTACTTCTATGTTTATGTAGGCCTCTACACGCGGTCATGGATGATTAATTTTTTCCTAGAGCGAGAGACTTTCACTTCGGTCCCAGTCTGGGTAAGACTCTACTCCCTACCTCTTGATTACTGGAAAACTGAATCATTATCTGCCATATGAAACAAATTAGGGCATTTTGTCAAAGCTTCTGAGGCCACTAGAAGGGCAAAATATACTTCCTTCGTATGAATATGTGGGGATATGGATCTCTCTAGAGCTCTATAGGATGAGGTCATCTTGGAAGTTTTTGATGAAGAATGGGTGCAAAGAGTTGATTATGAACATATTCTTTTCAGATGTTGCAAGTGCCATGAGCATGGGCACCTATTTAGAGACTGCCCTCTCAGTAAAATAGATAATAAAAGTAAAAATACCATAGTGAAAGATAATGAAAAATTTCACAAAGTAGGATATAGAGGAGAAGGGGGCAAGAGGGGGCGAAAGCCACATCAAATAGAAGGGCAACAGCTAGTCTGAATAGGTTCCAAGTACTCGAAGAAGAGGAAGAGATAACAAAGGGAAATCAGGTAATGGAAGGTAGCCGAAGGGAGAAGGAAAAAGAAGACAATAGTGAACAAGCACAAGATTTTAATAAACAAAAAGAGGCTACGCTGAGCGATGGAGAACTAGAAATGGATCAAGAAATGACCCAGAGTGAGATGGATATGGAGGATCATGAACTACAGGATATTCTTGACCGAGAACACCTAGATCTGGAAGGGTTCTTGAAACAGGGGACCATGGGAGGGGTAGACTCACTACCTCAAGAGGAGTTCAATAGAGTAGAGTTGTTGTTCCTATGGAAAACTTAGGCTAAAGGGCTAGAAAGGCAAAGAAACAATGAAAGGTAGGGCAATGAAGGTTTGAAAACTATGAAAACCACACCAGGATTAGCTCCTAGAATCACAGGAAAGAAAAGAGGTAGAAAAAAGAAGAATGAGTTATTGATGGAACGTGGAAAGCTAATGATAGATTCAGGTAAGATGAAAGACCTAACCAACTACTCCTTTACAAATCTTTCATAATGAAGTTCACATCTTGGAATATAATAGGTCTAGGTAGTAAAAGGAAACAAAGATTACTTAGCAATAGAATGAAACAAGAAGCTCCGGATATGATCTTTATCTAGGAAACTAAATGTTCCATTCAAAAAATAAAGGAAATTCACAGCAAATGGCTCAATAAATTTGATTTTCTAGAAGTCAAAGCAGATAATACAGCAGGAAGCATACTCACTCTTTCGAACCCCCAAAAGATTGGCATAATAGATGCTGAGGCATCTAGGAATTATTTATCAGTGGCTATTTAGCATGTGGGAGATAGGGAGACTTATCTGGTCACGAATGTTTATGGCCCCCAAAGACTGGACGTTAAACAGGTTTCTAGATTCTCTTGTGGAACTAAGAGATAGACATGTAGGAGTACCATGGATCATGGGTGGGGACTCCAACATGATCAAATCACTTTCAGAAAAAAAGGGGGAACCAAAACTTTAAGCAAAGACTCTATAGCATTTCAAACTTTTATAGACAATATGAAGCTAGTTGACACTGATATGAGTAATGGCCTCTTTACAGGAACAATAAGAGGGGAGGAGAGTCTCAAGTAGCCTCAAAGTTAGACAGATGCATAATTTCAGAGGATCTTATGCTCAGTGACAAGGAAATGATAGTGATAATTCTCCCCTTTGGTGGCTAGGACCATTGGCCTGTAAAAATTGAGGTACAGGGCATTGGTACCCCCAAGAATAGGCCTTTTAGATTTGAGAATCTAGCTCACCCACCCATATTTTATCAGCAATATAGCAAAATGGTGGACAAAAGATCAACATATTCAGGGTACAAGAATGTTTCTGCTACACAAAATACTAAAACACATCAAGCTCAGACTCAAAGACTAGAACAAGAATGAATATGGCAATATTTTTGACGTGAAAAAAGTTGTTGACGACAAAATGCGGGAACTCAATCAAGCCCTTATCACAAATGGCTTCGATGGAGTTAGAAATGATCAAGTCACTAAACATCATCAAGATTGGGAGAACTTATGTAAACAAGGGGAAATATTTTGGAGACAAAAATCTAGAGTTCAAAGGCTAAAAAAAGGGGAATGAAACACCAAATTTTTCCACAGATCCACCATGGCGAACAAATGTCATAATAGGATCTCTCTGATCAAGGATGAGGGAGGTCATTGCTATGGGGTAAAATGCATGGGATGAAAACTACCCTCGAAAGTCTTCCCGGGACCTTCGACAGACCGTAAGGTTATCTGCAAAAGCTACCTGTTACATACATGTTCATCTACCAGACATATATTGACAGGGTATGGAAAGAGGATCACATTTGGTTCTTTCTAGATTCACTTGGGGATCTTCATGCGGTAAGAAGAACTTGTCCTAACTGGCTCCAAGATGATTCCTGTACAAATGAACAAAAAAAACCAATCACAGCATACACTTCTGACAATTAATGTAAAAATTCGTAACAAACATGTAAAAATGAATAACTTATCTACTCAACACAACAAGCATCAGAATGAACAAATAAATGCACAATATCACTGACACTTTGGAGTAGGGAACAAAACCACAAGTGATTACAATAACCTATTCTATCAACCTTCCTTACCCCTTCTTCCTCTCTCTCTCTCTCCTTCTTTCAGCTAGCTCCTTCAAGAATATGACAGTCACAACAGCTCTATGGGCTATCCTTCCAAATGCTCTGATTTTCTTTGCAATGGCCCTCTCGCTGCTTATATAGCAATCAAATTAGGGCTGCCAAGCTCCATATAGAGTTCATTAGGGAAAAAATCATGAACCTACCCTGTTTACAAGATTTTTCCTGTTTTCCTTCATTCTCAGAATAGAATTTCTCCAAATATCTTGATTTTTGGAGTTTCCTTGCTTTTCTTGCACAAATTTAGGGATTTAATATCTAGATATTTATGAACAGATTCGTTGGAATAACCTTTTTAACATCACTTAAGTTCACTAACGCTCCCCCTGGTCTAACAACAAGAGTTAGCAGGGTGACTAACCTCCTTTATGCTTAGAAACAAGCTTTATAAAGCAGGTTGTTAGTGTATAGAGAGCATTAGTGTGGATTCTGGGGCTGCAATTGTGATCATTGCTTCAGTCATCTTGTCTTTCGCCTCTAAGTTGATTAGGAGGTCAGTTTTTCCTATAACAGATGCCCCCTTAAGTATGATATCAGAGGAAGAGACGATGGCCGAAATACTTTATGAAAAAACAATATAATTTGCTGTTGAAATCTTTGTGGAGAGAGAGAGAAAATTTTTGGGCGGCAAGGAAAACTTGATACAACAAAGATACATATATGTAAACTACTAAAATCATGTCCTGAGTTAGGCATTCCCATGCTCAGTAGTTATGTCAGAGTAATTTTCTCCTCGGAGATATAACAATGTTGACCACCAATATGGCACAGGGTGGATCCAGTGTCATAATAGATCATCCTGATATAGATGTCTCCAAAGAACAATATCATAGCTTGGGAGAGGAAACAAGGCTAAATGATGCAAGACTCTACCCAAGGTCTTGATTGCCACTTCACCAAGCAACATAGATCGGTACATGTGTTAATATGAGTTGACGTTGAACATGGACGAAATCATCTGATTACCAGCCAATAATGGAGATTGTTAATAGATGTGAGGAAGGCCACCGATAATGGTGATCGTCTCCAAGATGCACAGTGCAAACTAACAAATGTGAAATATTTTTTTCGTTGAACACTCATATAATCGCTTAACGAGGAGCCAATAATGAAAATCCGTGATCAAGCACAAGGTAACCTGCCACTAATGTCTACAAGCACCAAGGAACTAAATGTGTTTCTGGGTTATCTTCCTAGATAGAGTGTTGAAGTCGATAGCAAGAAACCTGTCAAAAGGTAGGCAATGACGTGTCCTACATCAGTCGACACGAAACTGGACAAGGATGATTTTGTTTTTTGAAGAATATTTTGAACTTTTGGGTCTAAAGAACGAAGGGCATGATGAAAGGATATGTAGGATTGGTTGATAGAGGAAAGCAATGGGAACCCTTGAACAATAGAAGGCACGACAATGGTTTTAACCAGACAACATTAGACTCATGAACGCTATAGAGTGTTTAAGATACATAGATGTAATTACATTAGGGTATATAGGCTAAAAAATCATAGGTTGGTAGGGTTCATACTGAGAGGCTATCAAAATGAAGGTTTATCTAAGGGAGTGCCATGTTCAAGGGAACGAATGCTGCCAAACCGCACTTTTGAATACAGGATACAGTTGTATTTTCCACTTTCCTCATTTGATTTTTAATGAGTCTAGATGGGTAAACTCATCGATCTTTTCATGTTTAAAGAGTCTAAAAAGGATCAGAAAACGAAAGACTCTTTGCCCTATCTGATTAGTTTAATGAGTCCAGACAAGAAAAATTGTTGATTTTTCATCTTTTAAGAGTCTGAAAAGTATCGTAAAAAGAACGACTCTATATCTTGTCTGTGTATTTAAAGAGTTTAGACTAGACAACTCTGTGGTCTTTTCATATTTAGAGAGTCTGAAAAGATCTTAAAGAGAGACTCCATGGTTGTCCCTTTGTCATAGTTGTTAACTGGGTGTGACAAAAGTTTAATAGTATATCTGGATCAGTTACTTTTCTGTATTTTAATCTATTGAACCCGGATAAAGAGAAACCTTTTTCCAATAGATGTTGACCTCATTTTTGTTGAAAATAATACTGAGAGGGGGGGTGAATCAGTATTATCTAGTTCTTTTAACAAATCTTCCTTATTTACACTTTGAATTATTTTTGCATGTCAGTCACATCAAAGAACACCAGATATAAGGTGGAAACCCATTGTGGGTGAAAACCACCTGCTGCAATATGTCTCTATCTTCTTTCAAATTAGAAAGTCCTTTTACAACGGTCTTGTACTAGTGCAGTCCTTTACCAGTACGCAGGCTGCAACCTGCAGAGAGCTACAATTCCTCTCGTTTTCCAGTCTCTCCTGGAAGGGAGCTACAACCCCCTGCTTCTTTTCTTTCAAGGACCACTTTTCATAAATTTTCAAACTGGATCCATAAACATAAAATGATCATCAAGTACCAGTAAATCACCCAGATAACCAGATCCACAATAACAGTAAACTAAACCCAGAACACCTTATCAACAAAAAAATCAGTCAACAAAAGATCTTAAGACAGATACGCAATTTCCTTTTCTCTAGCCTGCGTCGCTACGCACTTCACTTTCTGTGGCGCCGCGCACCTCCGCAGCTGTGCCTTCTGTGGTGCCTCCGCACTGCGCCTTCGGTGGCGCCTCTGTGGCGTCTCCTATGGCGCCTCTGCATTGCGCCTTCTACAGTGTCTCCACACTGCGCCTTCTGTGGCGCCTCTATGGTGTCTCCGCACTGCGCCTTTTGTGGCGCCTTCGCACTGTGCCTTTTGTGGCACCTCAGCACTGCGCCTTCTGTGGCATCTCCGCACTGCGCCTTCTGTGGTGCCTTGGCACTGCGCCTTTTGTGGTGTCTCCGCACTGCGCCTTCTGTGGCGCCTCCGCACTGCGCCTTCTGTGGCGCCTCCGCACTGCGCCTTCTGTGGCGTCTCCACACTGCGCCTTCTATGGCACCTCTGTGGCGTCTCCGCACTGCGCCTTCTATGGTGCCTCTGTGGCATCTCCGCACTGCGCCTTCTGTGGCGCCTTAGCACTGCGCCTTCTGTGGTGCCTCCGCACTGTGCCTTCTGTGGTGCCTCCGCACTGCGCCTTCTGTGGCGCCTCTGTGGCGTCTCCACACTGCGCCTTCTGTGGCATCTCCGCACTGCGCCTTCTGTGGCGTCTCCGCACTGCGCCTTCT
>APFE030374171.1:0-16352 GCA_000404065.3 Pinus taeda
GGTGGCACAAGAGATCGCTGTCAAACTCCAAGTCAACCATCAAATTAATGCAGTACAGAGCCGAGATAAGCTAAAACCTTATCGTTTTTCTTTAGAAATAGAAAAATGAAGATTTCATGATATAATATTAGACAGGGTTAAGAGATATTAGGCTTATTCTCATACAATTATGTAAAAGACATGTTATGAATTCAATGGCCACACTGGTATTTGGGTGCGCACTATGACATGTTTTCTGAACAATTTATGATTTCCATGTGAATGAATTTGGTTTTTGTGTGCAAGTATTGTACTGTTTTAAAGCTCTGAACTACTATGTGGAGGGTCCCTGCAATCAATGTCAGGTTTTTATCGAATGTAATCTGATTTCTTTCAATTATTCAATTACTCTATTTTGTGTGAATATGTTATATAATGATTTCAAATCGTTACCTGCATAAGAATTCTACTTTGCTTTATGCCTAGATTAGACTGTTGTTTACTTTGCTTTATACCTGGTATTGCACAATTATTTTCTTTGCTTATTATCCAACATAATTAAGTGTGTTCAATTCATAATGTTGCTTGGATTACAATGCTTGAACAGAAATTGAACAAGTAAGAAGACTTCTCCTAAAACAATTGAGTTCAAAAGTAATTCCTTCAAAGATGCTAGAGTAAGATTCTATTTTACACTTAGAAGATTAGGAGCTTCAACAAGAAGGTTTAAAATCAAACTCCAAACAACTTAACATAAGTAAAGCCACCTTCACATCATCCATAAATTGATTAAACAATAATTGATTCCTAGGAAACTTATCCTTAAGAATGACAACATTAGTTCAACTAAGAACATCACCTCCACCCTTGGACTAGATTGTGACAAATGCATAACGACATACTAAGATAGCTTCTAAGCACATATTGTGCACCTACACTTCTTCGGTCTATGCACCCTGGTTAACAATTTATGATTGCCAATTCAAGGACATTGAATTGACCAAACACTCGTGTTACAGTGTGGTTACCTCCTAGTTCTTTACCGATAAACTGCCTCCCTTTCCCCCTCTTCCAATTTCCTAAATGATTTCCTTACACTGACAATGCTCAATCTAGGTAGTTATTCTTAGGGGAAGGTTGACCCTATAGCTCCACCAGATAGTCCACCTAAAAAACCCTCTTGGAAATGCATCAAGTGTCACTCTAAGGAATCGTCTCTAGTCTTAGGAAAGGAAGTTCTTTGAAACAAAATCCAAGATATGAAAGACAAAGTGGTGGTTGGTTGATTCATTAGTCGAAGAATATACATGGTGGTTCTATGTAGGTGGATGGAACTAAATCTCAAACCCTTACTAGGGTACTCAACTCATTGCATGCTCTTCATAAAATAAGGGATGGGATGGCAATTGTCGAGCACAGAGGATGTTGGGAAAATTTTGGCCAGAAATGGACTTGGGGTTCTCAAGCTCTCCTACTAAAGAATTGGACCATAAATTTTGATGCCCAAGCAAAAAAATGGATTTGGTGCCTATCTAGGTCCATCTCCAAGCTCTCCCACCAATCTTCTGGTATGAAAGTATCTTTTAGGAGGTTGGGAACTTTCCAGGGTTTTTCTATGAAGCTAACCTTTATTTCAAACAAATTGGTGTAATGTTGATTGTTCGTATTCTGGTTGGCCTAAATATGTGTGAGGGGTTCCCCGAGTCCATTTTCATCAATGTGGATTCAATTACTCACAAGCAAAACATAGACTACAAAGGGATATTATTTAAATGCTCTCATTGCCCTGTCTATTGGCACTTAAGTTGGGACTATGCAATTAAAAAAGGGAACATGAAAAATGTGTTCGCAAAAGTGAATTCTACTAAGACACTGTCCCTCCATCTCTTGCAAAATCTCCTCATGTTACCCTAGAATCTCTCAAGAAATACCCGAAGACTTGTTCACCTACAGTAAACAAAGAAGTTCCTACAAGCATGGATCTTATTTAGATATCACCTTCTTCAAAGTCTCTTCAGATTCAAGCACACCAATCCATGGATGTCATAGCAGCTCAGGTTTCAACAACATCTCCCCTCTTCTCTAATGCTCTTCATAATCTAGGTATGGGATCTTTTACCCCCCAGTTTCTTCTTTTATTCAAAAGATCAGTTGTGGTTTATTGTGTGTTCTCTTAAAGTATCACATACTAGTTCTTCGTTTATCCCTCTCATACCCCTCTTTAGGCTCTCCTCGCCCATCCCCGTCCCCCCCGGCCTTCTTCTCCCTTTCCTCTGTGCTCCCTTCTATCCCTTCTCCTCCCCTCATCGAGGGCCTCTCCTTTTGCACCCCACCTCCTCGAAATCCTACCCTCCCTCTGTTGAGAAATCTTGGGTATCAATAAATAGGTGATTTATCTACTATCAGTAACTTCTTATGAGTGTTTTTACTTCTTTAGATTAGGATCTTATTCTACTTAGATTATTAGTGTTATTATTCATCAAACAAATACCAATGCATGAACATAAATAGACAAGAGACATAAAATGTAGGCTATGAACCAAGGCCAAAACCTCTCACTCTTTGAGAGGTAAACCCGCACAAATTCTTCTTATAGAACCTTCAATTAACAAATACCAAGACCATGACAAAGACCCTTGATACTAGAGCCCTTCCAAGACCATGAAAAATACCCTTGACACTAGAGCCCTTCCAAGACCAAGTCACAAGCCTCCTCTTCTCCCCTAGATCAATGTTGCTCTTCTTCTTCCTCTTCTCATCTTCCTTTAGAATCTTGTCATTTTCTTGTAGGTCTACAACTCTTTTCTTCACAATATAAACCCTAGATCAGATATGGCTTCTTAAATAGCCTTCTCCTTGAGATGGACTCTTCTTTCTCTAACTTGGCTTCCTTTTGCAAAGACTTCACCCAAACAAGATCACCTTTTAGTGACTGCAATCTTCAATTTTCCTTTGCCAACTTCAGACCTGCAATTATCGTACATGTGAGGGTAAACTAGCCCAAAAAAATCCACAATGATGACCCTCTCCTTCGTTATCCTTCCTTTTTTCTTCGTTGGCTTTAAGGCTCTTTCTAGGATGATTTGTGCACTTGATATTTCAAACTTGCTTCACTGAATTGATATCCTCCAAATGAGGATGAGAACTGTTATATATAGTTGTTTTTCCATGTTCATTAGGCCAACATGATCTTTGGACTAGGCTGATTTCATCTTCTAGATTTATCCTTCATTGTAGGCCAACTTGAAATAAGACAAGTGACAAGGTCTTGGAGGGTGAATTTACCCAAAAAAAAAATATGACACTTTACAATGTGTAATATGCTTTGATTACATGACAATAAATGACTCTTTATACTTTTATGATTAGAAGCCCAAATCCCTAAGGGCTCACAATGGGAGCCTTAACTAAATTAAAATATCTTGCTTATGAAACCCATGATGCAAGCATTACAATAATTTTATTTTTCTTCTTTTCATCTTTTACATAAAATCACAATTACATGTCATTATGAAGACTGAACCTAGTTACACTTTTCAACACTCTTAAGGATATTTATTTTCAAGGGTATCCATCTTTTCCATACTTCCATTAGAGTCTTCATATCTTTCTGGGAGATATCATAGTCAAATATTCTTGTTTTTTCATATGTTTATTGCCTTTACCATTGTTGCATATTCCATGATATCTTCCTTCCTTTCTTCACATATTTCTTTCCAAGGAGCTTGCAATCAAAGTTCCTCAATTGCAATCAACCACCTCATACTTCATATGAGGACATATTATGTTTGTTTCATCTAGTAAATATGTGACCCATGCATTCGTGCATCCCTTTGAAGGAGGAGATCCTTTCTTTTAATCATGCTCTTATGATAGATCATTGGTTCATGATATCTGAAACTATATGGCATGACTTCCACAATATCAAATGTAAGCATACATACCTCATTTTGGGCCATCCAAACTTCTTGCAACAAATTCCTTTGAATGAATGAGCTTCATTACCTTGATATGCTTCACTATTATGTCATCATACCATCATCCCATGAATTTCACAAGTTTGGAATTCTTGATGAAAAACTTGCTTCCCCTCATGATCGGTGAACCTTGTAATGAAGATTCCATCAGAGAATATTGAGGATCTTTCATATCCTATCCTGCAGATGTTACCTTTTGACTGATGTATGATGAGCCTTGTCTTAGATGACTTCTTCCTTTTTCCATAAGTGTCACTTGAGCTTCCAATGAGGTTTCCAAGAGTTATATGCTTCATAGTTGAATTCCATATATTTTATTCGAGACATCCTTCATGTTACCTACGTCACAAGATCTTACTTATAATGCTTCTACTACGATGTCATTTTCTAATATGATGCATCCTATCT
The DNA here is from genome assembly GCA_000404065.3 of Pinus taeda. NCBI lineage: Eukaryota > Viridiplantae > Streptophyta > Pinopsida > Pinales > Pinaceae > Pinus > Pinus taeda. Next base: position 4,365 of record APFE030374171.1, read on the forward strand.
TATTCACAATGCTTCCTATCTTGATAACTATAATTTACACGATTGAAGAGTAATTTTAGTGAAGGATATTATCTGAGTCATAGTAGAGGTCTCACACTTCCTCCTTCTTAGGCTTCTTGATCTTAAGTTCTTCCACTTCTTCGGTAATATGGGCTTCTTCCTTATTTCTCTTGTTATTGTCCCTTTTAAGTTTAGGACAATCTCTTCTATAGTGCCCATATTCTTGAAATCCATAGCATTGAACCTTAGACATGTTCTTATTTTTCTTATGAGGACCAAATTTACCAAACTTTCCTTTTCTTTTTTTCATAACAACATATGTTTGGTTTTTCTCATTCGATCCTACATCATTTTTTGCCTTTAATCTCGTTTTTTCGATCTTGCACAATGACATAGATCTTGGAAAGGAGTGGCTTATTTCTTCCCATAAGTACTTGAAGTGAAGTTGCCCCATTCCTTTGATAGTGCATTTAATATTACAGTGGCCATTTCTCTGTCAGACATTATTTCACCCAGACCTTGAAGTTGATCTTTTATTTCTGAAATCCTCATGAAATATGAGGTTATTCCTTCTTCCTTTCAAATCTTCAATTTGTATAGTTCTTTCCTTAGAGAGATAACTTCTCATACAGTACTTACACAAAACAACTCTACCAATTTGTCATATATATATATTTTGAAGTATCTAATTTTGATACATATGGGATGAGGGAGTCTTTGATGGATTCTATGAGAATCCTTTGGGCCCTCACTTCCCCTTTCATGTATTTACCAAGTGCTTGAGTATATTCTTTGGGAAGTTGGGTTATTAACTCATTGATTTGATCCATGGCTTCATTCTTAATAAGGTTTAGGTCTATTCTTTTCTTCCATGCAAGAAAATTTGAAGCCCCAACTAATTTGTTGCTCTCCTTGCAAAAAGACATTTTGATAGATTCAGGTGAAGTAATATACTTACTTGAGTAGATGTTGCTTTCTCCACTTGCTTCCTCCTTTAACTTGATAGTGATATAGATAGTAGAATACTATTACTTGATAGATTATTTTCTACAAGAGTCATCCTTGATCTCTTTGAGAGAGAGATCACTTTGATGGAGTTATTCAAAGGTTAAAGCTTTGCTTTAATGAAAGAGAGCTTGCTTCACAAACCCTTTTGAAGATGATGAAAATTTTATTCGATCTAGCATTCCTTAGTCTTTGAAAAAGCTTCTACCCCTTAGATGATGGATGAGTGATGATCATGAAAATGCTTCTAAGGTTTTGATGTTTCTTTCTGCTTCCTTGATGATTCCAAGACTCTTGGTGAAGTATATTTCTTTGATCTAGGGTTTCGATATGATGTAGATATTGAACTTTCAACTTTCCTTTTGTTATTATTCGACTTGCTTTGATACCTTTCTTGAAACTCGATCCTTATGTGTCTCTTTAATTAGATGCCCTCTCCTTGACTTTGTCACCTTGGATTCGATACCATGTTGAGAAATCTAAGGCATCAATAGATAAGTGATTTATCTACTATTAGTAACTGCTTGTGAGTGTTTTTTACTTCTTTATATTATGATATTCTTCTTCTGATTATATTATTAGTGTTCTTATTCGTAAACAACTACCAATGCATGAACATAAATAGGCAAGAGACATAGAATGTAGGTTATGAGCCAGGGCCAAAACGTCTCACACTTTAAGAGGAAGACCCACACAAATTCTCCTTATATAACCTTCAATTGATGAATACAAATTCCATGACGAAAACCCTTGACACTAGAGCCCTTCCAAGACTAATTCACAAGCCTCCTCTTGTCCCTTAGATCAATGCTTCTCTTCTTCTTCCTCTTCTCAGCTTCCTTCAGAATTTTGACTTCTTCTTGTAGATTTTCAACTATTTTCTTCACAATAGAAACCCTAGATCAGGTTTGGCTTCTCAAATAACCTTCTCCTTGAGAGAGAATATTATTTATCTAACTTGGATTCCTTTAGCGAAGAATTAACCCAAACAAGATCACCTTTTAGTGACTGTAATATTCAATCTTCCTTTTCCAACTTTGGACTTGAAATTCTCACATGTGTGAGGGTAAACCTGCCGAAAACAGTCCACAATGATGACCCTCTCCTTCGTTGTCCTTCCTTCTTTCTTCATTGGCTTTAAGGATCTTTCTAATATGATCTGTGCACTTGTTATTTCAAACTTGCTTCACCAAATTGATATCCTCCAAATGAGGTTGAGCACTGCTATATATAGTTGTTTGTCCATGTCCATTAGGCCGACATGATCTCTGGAGTAGGTAGACTTCATCTTCTAGATTTATCCTTTCATTGTGAGCCGACTTGAGAGAAGACAAGTCACAAGGTCTTGGAGGGTGAATTTACATAATAAAAAAATATGAATCTTTACAATGTGTAACATGCCTTCATTACATGACAATGACTCTTTAGAATTTTATGAGTAGATGACCAAATCCATAAGGGCTCACAATGGGAGCCTTAACTAAAAATAAAATATCTTGCTCATAAATCCATGATGCAAGCATTACAATAATTTTATTTTTCTTCTTTTCTTCTTTTACATAAAATCAAAATTACATGTCATTATAAAGACTGCACCTAATTACACTTTTCAACACCATCCTCATCTGTTCTGGTCTCCCCACGCCACTACAATCTACAATATTTGGATAGTTCTTCTACCCGTCCCCCTACCGCATCTCTCCCTACCCCCTTTGACCCTGGTCGTGGCTTAGGGCTTATTGAGGATCTCATTATCTCCTCTTCTTCTAGAGGTCAAAAAACATTCCTTTCAAAAGGCCAACATAATGAATATTATGAGATTCAATTTGGGAAACAAACCTTGATTCAAAGGGCGCTTAGAGCTACAAACCCTCCTAAAGGTTCCTCATGAAAGTTACCTCACTTAACTACAAGGGTTTAGTCAATACCTCTAAAAAATTGGCTTTGAGGAGACTCTATGAACATTTCTCCCCCCATGTTATTTTCCTTTAAGAAACCATGTTGGATGGAGAAAATGATACCATTATTTTGCTTTAAATCCTTCCAGATTGGGACTTTTTGACAATTGATGTTATGGACTAATCTGGAGGCCTAATTACAGGATGGATCCCTAAATTCAACTTTGTCATTGAAGCCATTGTTGGATATGGATCTCACCTTTGCTAAATCGGATTTGATCCTTAATTTTATCAATGTATATGGTTCGTACATTGACTGACCAAAATATTGGTCCTCTATTGCTTGACTTTCAACTTTCAGTTCTAACAAAGTTGTCCTAGGCAAGGACCTAAACTTCACTTTGGGAAACTTAGAATATTGGGTGTAACAATCCATTTTGAAAATTACCTCTTACAAATATTGTAAATGTTTTCCATGTAATTATTATTGGAAATGTAATCACAATTAATTTCCCAAGAGAAAGGGACATAAATTCCATAGCTTGAGTTGAGGAAGTTGCTTGGGAACTTGGAGGAAGTAGTCCATTTCATGGACACGATGGACTAATTTGGGTTTAAATGAAGTTGACTGAAAATTAAATGGAGCTAAAAGAAGTGAATGGGTCTCTCCAAGGAGGACGGGACCATGCTTTATTGGATAAATTTACAAGAAAGAAATGACAAGAAATTAAAGGAGGGTGGGTTGTGTTGGCCAAGGGATTTATTGGTCTGGGCAGGGACATGGAAAGACATGGAAAATTAGAAGGTTTCAAAATGAAGTGGTACAACGTCTTGTAAAAGGGGAGTAATAACCATGAGAGAGAAAAACACAGCAAGAAGGCAACAAAAAGAAGAAGGAACAATTCATTTTGGGACAATGATCTCCAGGTGAAAGAGAACACAACAATGGGAAGCAACCTGTGTGAAAAAAGTAAGTGTTGTGTGGGCGTTGGAAGCGACAATAGTGTGCAAAGGTATTTCAACAAACTATTGGAAGGGATTTCTCATTTGGTTGAGCAATGTAAGTGTTGGTTGGGCACCTCTCAGGTGAGAGTTAATAGTCTCTAGATTGTTCGTTTTAGCTAAAGGGTGGAGGTGGGGTAGTCTTTAGATTCACTGATAGCTTGTGTGTGGAGACTATAATCTTTGGATTCTTGGTCAAGGAGTGCCCTGATACCTCCGATTGCTTGTTTCCAGGCTTCACAAACATTTTGGTGTGCTTTGGATTCTTGAGTTAAGACCTGCTCCGGAATATGAAGAACCATTATTGGGCCCGAATGCACGTATGCAAGGCAAGAATGAAGGTGCTCCAAGGACGGTTGGCTAAGGCACTCAAACGAAGAAAAAGGCCCGATCCCCTCCATATCTTGGCTGAGGCTTCCTTGAAGGATCATGGTGCTAAATGACTCAACCCCAGCACAAATTTCAAAAAAATTTGAGCATTTTTGGTCATTTGTGAATTTTTGGTCAAAAAACAGGTTTCTTCACCAAAGGGTCGCGCACCGTGCGCAACCCTTTCGATTGGGAGGTCAATTTCAGGAAAAGTTTGCATTTTTGGATTTGTCATGCAAAAATACACTTGCTCAGCAAAGACCAAGAAATTTCACCAAGTTTTGAGCCTCCAGAAGGTCAAAAAAAAACAAAAAATGACTTTCTGCCACCTTTTTGACACACAGGAAGCAGTCTTGGGAGATTGCAATTTTGGAGGGGCAAATAGACACCAAATTAAGAAATTCCACTTGAGTTAGAAAATAGCATCCAGACCTTTCCAACAAGCCCACGTTTGCCTCATTTGGACACATGGAAGTGCCTCAAAAGCGGCTCCAAAGTGCGCGACCCGTTCAGAATCAGTGCGCGACCCCTTGGGCAATTTTCACAGAAATTGTACCTACAACTCAGCAAAACGCAGTTTTGACTAGGTTTGACTTTTTGGAGTGAATTTTGATCCTCCTTGATTTAAATGATGTAATTTTATGATATTTTGACACTCATTTATCTCTTCTAGAAGATTCATGCATGAGATAGGCCATAATTTAATGAATGAATTGGTTTCCTAGTTTATAGAGGCAAGTTGTTTTGACTGCCTAGTTTTCAATGCTCAGTTTAGAATTTGTTGAAACAGCTCCTAGGATAGTGAGCTCGACCCTTAGTGGCAGGGAAAGATGTTAGCTTGCCTATATTATGTACTTTCTTAGTCATTTTCATGGTTGGACTCTTGAGGGAGAAAGCTTCTATTGTATTACTCATTGTATCTCTACATTTTTGGCAAAGGAAGAAAGACCAGGGTTTTGCAGTCCTTTTTGGGATTCCTGTGGTTACATGCATTGATGGTGTGTTTCTCTTTGTACTTGTAAGTTTTTTATGTGAATCATATTCTTACTTTTATCTTCTACAAATTAGGCAAATGAAGTGTTAAGGTAGAATTCATGGTTGCTATGCTCCTTTAAGTTTGCTTAATATCAATGTTTTCAGCTGTTTAAGGAGAATTCAAGGTGATTGCTTGCTCTCCTTAGCTCCTCACCAGTCATTCTCATCCATCCAAATCTTTCAAAGGCATCAATACAGTCTCCTACCTCGCCCCAAAGAACCCCCTGCAAAAACTGTGTCTAATCCCCGCACCCAAAATTGCCTTTCCCCAATTTTCCACCAAAACCCTAAAAATCCCAAATCAAACCTTTTTATCAGTTTACTAGCCTAAAATCAGTGTTTTTTATTGGTTATCTCTGCCCGTTGAAGATCTTTTCCGAGATAGACTGGAGAGAGCCCTATCCTGCCCCGTAGGGCTTGCTACGAGGCTAAGTGGTTTGATGTTGCCTTAAAGTTTACCTTTTTCAGCCAGAAGTGAAATTTCAAGCGCTAACATATTGGCGACCATACTGGGAAAGAACAAATGGTTTGCTTGTTTATTTCATTTGTTTTATAAGCTACAGACGGAGCCTGAGGTTATGCCAGGTAGCCTTCGAAACGCTTTTGCTTTGCATTAGCGGAAGTAGATAAACGTTGCTTCAGTCAATCTTCGGTCTAGTTTGTAAACATGACATTTAACTTGTTAATTACCCCAGTACATGTATCAAGTTCAGATCTGATGGTTGATGGTGGACACCGATCAGACACTTGAAAGGCTGAAATCATTCACCTGGTGACTCTAAATCATTTTCGAGATCAGATCCAAAGACTCCACTGGAGGATGATCCCGACCAGTAGAAACATGAAAGGACAACATGGACAGATAAGGTATTCAAGTTGGAATTTCATCCAAGACATTTTGTTCTTTGTCATAAATTATTTCTTCTCTTTTCCCAAAAATGTCAAGAAGGCTTTGCAAAGAATATTATGCTTGAGAAGAGATCCTCGGCCTGCAGTTGATTCTTTCCCTTTGAAGATTGTGAATACCAAAGATTTGCATGCCGTTGAGCTTGATCAAGACCTTTCTTCTAAATTTTGTGATGACCATCTTCAAATTGATGAACCTCAAAAGACCAAGACTAATTCTATACCTGTTGTACATACCCCTACACCTTGTAAAATTCCAGATCGGTATAAACCTCTTGTTTTACCTTCTGTTCTCCATGCTTTCCCCAAAAACTATGATCTATACTTGCCGAGGTTTGATGGTGAAAGTAAGAATGTCAACGCTGAGCAACATGTGCAGAATTTTGAGTCTTTTCTAGATCTTTTTGAAGTTGATGCAGAAGATGTTAGTATAAGGCTTTTTTCTCTTTCTTTGCAAGCCAAAGTCAAGAGTTGGTTCAAAGCCCTGCTTGATGCAAGCATTTCAGATTTCCAGCAGTTTGTCAAAGTTTTTCTCGATAGGTGGATGATCGGGCAGAACCTTTTCTTGATTGTAGAAGAGTACAACCAGCTGAAAAGATTGCCAGGGGAGATAGTACAACATTTTTCAGCCAGATCTAACCAAGTTTATTATTCAATGCCAGTTGAGATAAGGCCTACTCCTAGATCTGCTCTCTTGCACTATCCGGGTGCCTTTGATCCGGAGATGGAGTTTCAGCTGAGAGAAAGGGATATTGCAACGCTTCATGAGATGCAAAACAATGCAGTAAATGTAGAGGCGCATCTGTTGATCCGACGAGCAAGGTTGAAAGAAGAAGAAATGAAAAACATAGATCCAGTCGAATCAACATCTCTAAAGGAGAAACTTGACATTTTGGCAAGTGCAGTGGAAAAGATGATGGACAAGATCAACGCAAGGAATGATGATTATGTTCTTGCTCATGGCTCGCTGATTGAAGAAGAACAAGTTGCTGCTCCAAAACATTTTGTTTCTTATCCCAGTTATCATAGTGATTGTTTTATAGATCATTGTGAAGAAGAGAGAGCTGTTGATATGATGTGTATGTTTGGTGATGAATTGCCTCAGTTTGATCAGTATGATGATGATTATGTTCTCCAAACAAGAGCTAATCTTACAGACAAATCAGCAGCTGGTTTGTGGGAGGAAGAAGTTCATTTTCAGCAGCTTCAATACAATGTTCAGCCATCACATATCAGCTATGATAATGATGAGGAAAGTGCTTCAAAGTTTGAAGTAAGTGGAGGATCTTTGCCTTTTTGTTTTGATTCGTTTCAGTTCATCAGAGATAACTACCATGCAATCAGAAATCAAATTCAACAAGTCTTGATTTGAATCATCTTGAGAGCAATGAAAATTTTGTTCAAGACTTCTCATATTCATATTTAAAACCCCCGAAAGCCATTGATTGTCAAGTTGTAGTTGAAGACTTGGAAGTGCACACACATGATTTAATGATTCAAGGTTCTCTTCCTTTCTGTTTTGAATCATTTCAGCTTTTGAAGGGAAATTTGCATAATACATCTTCAGTAAAGAATGAGCAGCATGTAGGCAATCATGTAATCACGTTGGAACCAATAGAAAATGGGTTGTAGCAGTCTTTTCAAGTTTTTCATGATCCAATAGCTGATGTTTTGGATGAGGTTTGCAATCAAAGTATCTCTCCATTGACTAAATGTGAGCTTGAAACATGTGCTGATATGAATTTAATCCGGCAGCCGGTTACTTTGTCATTTTCAGTAGAGGTCTCGTCACAAGGCTCAGATCAAAGTTTGCATTCATCGTATGAGGAAACGAGAAGTAATCCATTAGATGAGCTAAGTTCCAGTGTGCTTGAATTTCAAGATCCTTATGCAGTGTTTTTGGAGGCGGGAGGATCCATATCATTCAATGGACTTGTGTCCAAGTTGTCATGGGAGTTGCCTTTCAATAGTTCTCTCTTGTTGTTCATAAGTGAGCACTTGGGAAGAAATCGAACAGCAGCCAGGATGCTTACATGGTTACATTTGTTGTTTCATTTCACTTGATAAGGTGATGAATGAAACTGTTAGAGTAGGTTGTGATGAATAAGCTCCACTTTGAGCATCATTTCCAGTTTGTCGGTTGTGTTTAAGTATCGAGTCAATTCTTAGTTGAGTGAGAGTCAATTTGTGTCGTCAAGCCATCAGTTTTCAGTCATGCATTTTAGTTTGAGTTTTTGACTCCATCGCCCAATGGTTGAAAGCACTGGTCTGCTCTCCCAGAGGTCTCAGGTTCTTGGTACCTCCAAGGAGCTACCATCCCCATTGGAGCCAATGTTAGAGTCGGTCTAGTAGCCCTCCATCAGCGATCAAAGCTCTTTGAATTTGAATAAGTAGGTGTCTCATCAGTGTCATCTAATTGCATTCCATTAGGCATGCCATAACCCTGATGGAGGAGCTGGTTTCTTTATTCCCCTCTTGGCACTGCTGGATCAAGTTGTTTCAGTCAATAAACTCTTTCAAAGTTGCTTGTCTTGTCTTAAGGTCAAAAGTCCTAGGTCTAGGGTTTAGGTCCAATTTGTCTTTGAGGTCATGTCTTTAAAATTCAATAAATGCCCAGCAGGCCAGAGGGATGAACTATCAAAGTATTTCTTCAAAAGATTTCATCTTGTACAGTTAATTTTTACCTTGGATTTAAAAACCCTATTTTTAAAGCCAAGGTCATTTCTCAAAATTTTGTAAAAAGTGTAAAAATTCAAAAATTCTTCAAAAGTCAGCATTCAATCCTGGTCCCCTTTTCCAAGATTCCTCAGAAGCTATCCCTGCAAAAATTTTCAAGAAAAAAGCATCAGTTCAACCAATTTCAGGACAAAAAGAAACCATAAAGTCAGCACCATTTAAATTTTGAAAAAGTGTCACTTATAAACATTAGAAAGAGGGTTTGAGGGGAAACTAATTTAAATCAAGCCTATAAAGCCCCTCCCTCCCTCCATTTGATTATCATTTGCCTCATAACAATAGTGAAAGACGATTTGGAGACAAAATTGGGCGAAATTGCAGAGAGGATCCGTGCGCTACCCCTCCACGCGACCTGTCAGGAGCTCACCTATAGCAATTGATTATAAACTTCAAGAAGACCACAAATTGTTCAAGCTTGTCAGGTAGACCTTCAATCATATAAATTATGGTTTTCTAAAGCTTGAAGAAGATCATGATAATCTTTTAAAAGCCTTCATTTGCAAGTAAAGACTCCATGTGCTTTTGCTTGAAAATATCAAAGTTGCTAGGGATTGTTTTGCTGTTTTAAGGTATTCATTTTCATTCCTATTGTTCTTACATTTTCCCACCTCTGATTTCTTACTCCCTTATCACTGTTATTTAATTTCCCTACCAAAAATATTAAGAAATCCAAAATCAAACCCTAAACCCTACCTCCCATAACATCCTTGCAAACGAAATTGTATGATGATGTATATGTCATAATTCTTCCCCTAAACTCCCTGTTTCATATATTTTTCCCAATTTCCCTTCCAAGTCTCCCTTCCCTAACATTTCCCTTGTGCTACTTGTCCCCTTGAAACAACATTTCAAAACAGTTAAAACAGCAGATTTTAAAGCAGAAGCAACAGTGCATTTCAGCCACTTTGCTCCTGAAACCATGTCAGAAACCGAAACCGACTATGAGCAAAGTGATGACCGTGAGTCAACACCAGAGGTTGAGGTACAAAGGAGGAGGGGTGGTAAGGGTGGTCACCATGTGAGAGAGGAGCCCACCACTTTGACCTATTTGTAGGCTTGTCCACTTGTAGTCACATGTTTCCGCTACCTATCATGTTATGAATTTTGCGAGAGGATTTCTCAAATTCAGCATCACAGGGAATTGGTCCGCTTGTTTGTTTTGCATTTGCATGACGGGGCATGTAAATCTTGCAGGGGTGGATTTTACATTGACACCTGAGATGGTTTCTCAAGCAACGGGGATACCTAATGTTGGAGAAGAGTGGAACAAGCGCAAACTATTGGATAGATTTCAGTATGAACCTTACATTAAACCTGAATATATGAGGTACATGACTGGTGTAATTCCTTTCAGATTTTTGAAGGATGAGTATGTTCCCTTGATGAGGCTCATCATGCGCTATTTCACTTGTGAGGGTAGATTTTCACGTTTGTTTTTGTACCATATTCGCTTGTTGATGCATTTCACACGGGTACGGATGATGAACATACCCTTTTTTATGTGCCAGAATATTGAGAAGATGGTGCCATTGGTGCAGAGAAAGAGTCCAACACAGCAACATAGGAGCATTTACCATTATGCTTTGATCAAGATGGTGGTCATGCATCAGTTGGCCCAGCAGGGTATCCCATGGGAGGATTTCATCTCCCGAGAATTCTTCACAGGGACACCACCACCCCCGGAGGTTGTTCATGAGGAGGGAGGACCTTCACAGCAGCATGATATCCCAGAAGTTAGACATGTCAGCTCTCCTCCATTGGTCACTTATTAGAGAGGCTACAGGGCCTTATTTGCAGCAGCTAGGCGACTATTTTCTCCACATCAGGTGGAAGGGGTCCGCCTTCTTCATCAGCACCGCGAGTGTTATCTCCACACCAGGTGGAAGGGGCCTCGTTTTCGACAGCAGCACAAGTATCAGAGAGGGGCAAGCAGCCCAGGATCGAGCAAGGATTGTCATGTGATCCAGATATTGACATCATTGATATTGAGGATAGCTCCCCTGCCTCAAAGCTCAAGGAGATCATCCGAGAGCAAAGGAACGAGAATGAGTCGCTGCACAAGAAATTTCAGATGGAAAAATGGATAATTAACTATTTAGAGCAGCGCAACAAACAGTTGGAGGATGAGCACGAGCTTTATGAGCAGTGGAAGATTCGTGAAGACCGGGAATTGGCTCGTAGGAGACCCGGTGATTTGACACCCATAGATCGAGAATCTATGCTTATTTGGGTCAATGCTCATTTGGAGAGGTTGTTGGCCAAGGCCAATAGAGATAAGGACCTGCTCCGTAATATGAAGAACCACTATTGGGCCTGAATGCACGTATGCAAGGCAAGAATGAAGGTGCTCTAAGGACGGTTGGCTAAGGCACTCAAATGAAGAAAAAGGCATGATCCCCTCCATATCTTGGCTAAGGCTTCCTTGAAGGAGCATGGTACTAAATGACTCAACCCCAGCACAAATTTCAAAAAATTTTGAGCATTTTTGGTCATTTGTGAATTTTTGGTCAAAAAACTGGTTTTCTTCACCAAAGGGTCGCGCACCGTGCGCGACCCTTTCAATTGGGAGGTCCATTTCAGGAAAAGTTTGCATTTTTAGATTTTTCATGCAAAAATACACTTGCTCAGCGAATATCAAGAAATTTCACCAAGTTTTGAGTCTCCATAAGGTCAAAAAACAAGCAAAAAATGACTTTCTGCCACCTTTTTGACACACAGGAAGCAATTTTGGGAGATTGCAATTTTGGATGGGAAAATGGACACCAAATTCGGAAATTCCACTTGGGTTGGAAAGTAGACATTTGGAAATTTCCAGCAAGCCCACTTTGGCCTCATTTGGACACCTGGAAGTGCCTCAAAATCTGCTCCAAAGGTGCGCGACCCCTTGGGCAATTTTCACAGAAATTGTACGTACAGCTCAACAAAACGCAGTTTTGACTAGGTTTGACTTTTTGGAGTGAATTTTGATCCTCCTTGATGTAAATGATGTAATTTTATGATATTTTTACACTCATTTATCTCTTCTAGAAGATTCATT
>APFE030374176.1:12594-141188 GCA_000404065.3 Pinus taeda
AGATCCCTTTCCTTTGTCAGGAGCTTTAGATTTACAGTCCCTTTTGTAGTGCCCTTCCTTTCCACATTTCCAGCACACCACCTTTACAAGTTTTCTTGGAGATTTAGATCTCCCACTCGATGACTTATTTTTGTTTCTGTTCAGGGTCCGCCCTAAGATAGACAAGGCATCACCATTTTGGCTCTCCATATTTTTCCATCTCATCTCCTCTATCAGCAAGGATGAGGTTATTTCATCAAAATGCAAGGCAATTGCATTGCTACTTATTGCAATAACCAGAGTATCCCACGAATCTGGTATAGAACACAACAAACTTATGCACTTATCTTCATCTGAGATTTTAATATCAACAGATGCTAACTGACTTACCACAATATTAAATGCATTTAGATGATCTGTCAATGAGTCTCCATCTTTCATCCTCAGGTTATACAACTTTTTTTGCAGGAACAGTTTATTCACCAGAGACTTAGATTGGTACAAAGTCCCTAACTTGTCCCACAAAGCCTTCGCTCTAGCTTCCCCTGATACATTCAACAATACTGAATCTGAGAGACACAATTTTATTGTGCTCTTTGCCTTCTGATCAAAATTCTTCCATTCTTCATTGGACACTCCCGTTGGTTTAGTACCTGGATCTACCGCGATCCACTGATCTTTATCCACCAACAGATCCTCCATCTTGAGTTTCCACAACTCAAAACTTTGACCATTAAATTTCTTGATCTTTATCTTTCCACTGCTCACCATCTTCTTTCACCACTAGAATTGATCTTGCAGATCTTCCACTAAATAGGGTCTACCACAACCCGAGTGAAACCCCTCAGCAACAAAGGCATCCCCTTAAAGCCAAATCTGCTTTGATACCAGATGTAGGTTTTAACCCTGTACAGAAGAAATTACCTTCACACAAATTCTAAAACACATAAAAATAAACAATGCGAGAGCATAAAACATAAAACACATATACATAGAGATTTTCCCACTGGATCCCAAAACCGGGACTACCAGCTTGATTTTTCATTATGTTCCTTTCAATTTTACAATACATATTTATACATCCTGAAGCATCCAAAACCATGGACCGAAAACCATCGCATCCAATACCATGTACCAAAAACCATCGCGTCCAAAAACATGTGCGAAAATCATGCACAAAACCATAGGTGGGTCCAAAACCAAAATTTTCCGAAGCGCTACCCTGGACATCATAAAGTGGGTTACGGGTGCCCTTGAAACCCCCTGTTAACTACGTGGAAAGAATATAATACAACCCAACAAATACCATACCCGTGGAGCTTGTTTTAGCCCATATAAATCCTTTTTGAGTTTTCATACAAGGTTCTCATCATTCCCCAAAATGAATCCTTCTGGTTGTTCAATATATATTTGATCTGGGAATGGGGTACATAGGTTTCTTGTCTAACTTACAAGCACCTCTCCCACTTCCAAAGCTTCAATATTCCCAAGTATTTATGATTGGCCAATGCGGAATTAAATATGTGCTTGAAAATAAGGTGTATGCTTATGGTTGTTTTAAATTGTATATGTGCTATAAATTGATTTGCTTAAACTGATATATAAAACATATAACAGTGAAAGAATGCAGCAAATGAGCATCACATATAGGACAACAAGTTTAATATGGAGTTCACCCAAAACTCTTGGGCTACATCTTCTTGAGCTCTAGTCAACTCAACTAGGCTCTCTGGGATTATGATCTAAGTTCTTTTACAAGCTCCACGCTCAACTCCACCGGTTTACACAGAACACAATGGGTTCGGTACACCATCTTATCCCCTGGCTTTGAAGCTCTCATATTTTTGGCTCTAGGATCTGGCTCTGGCTCTGGCTCTGGGCTCAGCTCTGGATTTGGCTCTCGACTCTGGCTCTGTCTCTTCGGCTCTAGCTTCATTGGCTCTAGCTTTGGCTTTCTGCAAATTTCAGCTCTCTGGATTTTCATTTGACCTCCAAGTGACTCCAAAGAATCCCTCATTTACTTTGTGCATTATATTTTCGCTCTCCCTGCTCTCTTTCTTTTTCCTCCTCTCAATTGATCTCTCTGCCACCTTTGAGGAACTTTTCTGGCTTTTCGTCTACCCCTACCATTTCTCTGCGTATCATCATCTCTCTGCGCCTCTGCTGCTTCCCTGCTCCTTAATGTTCAAATGGCCATATAACTCTGTGGCTCTATGGCTTCAAAATGCATCATTTCTTGTAAAAACGCTCGCTTGTAGCGTGGCATGAGGATTTGAAGTGTTTATAGAGGTTTTGGGGCCTTCTCTTAGGCAAAAACTCGAAAAAGGAGAAAATTTCATTACATAGATATTTCTAGAAAATACACTATCGAACGTGAAATCTAGACTTGAAATTCCATTCAATTGCCCCTAAAATCCCTATCGGGTCTGCCATTAGGCAACACATCGCATCACATAAGCGTTTTGGGTAAAATCCCAAATACACAGGAAATATGTGAGAAACCCAACAAAATCCTTTTTATCGGACTTCAAATTATATTGAAATTTCCCTAATATCGCATCGGGTCCGCCTTGGATCGCTTTCACAAGCTCCACCGCTGATTTGCGTGATCAACGATCCAACGGTCAACATGTGGTTTCGGGCGGTTAAGGGTAAGGAGTTTACCAACCCGAAAAGGTGGTCTCTCTACTCCTCTGCCAAGCCACGCGTCATTCATTGTATGGGATCGGGCGAAGCCGGCCCAATACTGCTTACCGCCTGAGGCCCGCCCGAAATATCGCTTTATCGCAACTCAACTAACTTGGTGTCGTGTTTATAATTCCCTTTCGGGTCCGTTTTATTACTTTGGGCAATTTCCTTTGTATTTCAGGTTTTTACACCGAAATGCACTTATACATAGGAAAGTCCCTTTTACCGAAACTCAAAAACTTATAGAACCATGCCTATAAAGTCCATCGGGTCCAGTGTTATCACCGCTTTTACATTGCTACGAAGTGACGTCGCGATGCGATATATCGCAATCGCAAGCCACGTTTTCCTGGGGTCCGTCCTTTGCCTCGTGACATCGCCAACGCTGATCCACCAATATTGGCGATCGCAATATCACATCAGCCCGGGGTCCTTGCCTTTGCCTTGTGGCATCGCCGACACCGATCTGTCGATATCGGCGATCATAATATCGCATCGGCCAGGGGTCCTTGCCTTTGCCTCGTGGCATCGCTGACGCCGATCTACCGATATCGGTGATCGCAATATCACATTGACCCGGGGTCCTTGCCTTAGGTTATATGCACAAGCTTGCCTCCGACCTGATATATCGGCGATCAACAATCGGGGGTTTCTCCCCTTTCCAATTAAGTCCGCCTTTTGGACCTCCTCCGATGCGATTTCCCTTTATAAGGGTTTTATGCCCATTTTAGGGGATTTTTCCTCTTTTTCCAAAGAACAAAGGGCATCTTATTTCTGCGATAACTTCTGCATCCTAAGTCCATTTTTGCCCATTCAAGTTGTAGTAGATTTAGAATGAAAAGATCTCTGCCATGGGGCTATTTCCAGGAACTTCCTTGGAATTTCATTTCCTTCTGTGAGGAACACTTAGACTTAGGAGTATATCCAAAATAAATTTTGGATCACGCCTTTCCACTAAAAGAAATTTTGGTCTCCAAAAGAATTATATACTGATCTGAACAATAAATTAGAGTAACAACACCCTCTTCTTTCATCCTCCACACACTTGCATTGCATAGTGCCTCTGAACCAAAGTCTCTGACCACTTCGCTTCTTAGATGGGCCGACCTTCCTGGGAAGAATTGTCTTCCTCCTTACCTTCCAACATAACTCCTACTGAAATGGTCATAGAAGGTAGTTTGAACTTCTCTACCTTGATCATTGATCCAAGGTGGCTCAAACAAATGTGAATTAAATCTCCTCCAAAAAAAATTCATTTGTACCTATTTGAAAAGCTTTCAACAACAACCGTTAACAACCACAGAAATACAGGCAATAACTGGATGACCTAAATTCCTGCTTCAACAAAAGAAACAAATTTCACATCTTGTGAACACTTCCGTGCCTTAAATCTGCATACAAATGATGGACTAGAGAACAAGCCCACAAAACATGCCTTTAAAAAAAATGACCCTTCAAGTCAAGCATGTAGAAAATGACCATTAGGACTCTTTTTCAAAAGATGAAACACTTCATTATTATCTCCATCTTGGAGACCAAGTTGACTTCTCCCAGTCAACATTGCATCACATGAATGTCAAAGAAATCAACCCTACAAGTTAATTACACATACATGTTCAAATACAAGAAAATCATCAACATCCCTGTGTTCATGCAGCTCATGCTCATGCATGCATTTCATCCTTCAACTTTCACTTAAGCACACTGTACTTTCGAAGCTGAAATGAAATATAATGTTGCAGCAACAAAGTGGGCCTCCTACTCCACTTCTCCCATTCACCTTCTTGGTAAGGTCCTGCAAATTGCATTCCATTAACAAAGAAATGCAAATAGATGCATCAATACATATGCAATATTAATTGGATAAGAACTCTAACCATTTCTCAGCAATCGCTTTCAAAGGTACTAACTTTGTCTGCACATCAGCATCAACATGTGAATCATCCTCAAAAACATCAATCATGGAAACTTCCTTTCCATTTTTGCCATCTTCTTTTTCCAATTTCTTCAGCTTTGGTGGAAGCATTGTTGGATTCAGAGTCCAACACCTTTTAGCAAGATGTCTTTGCTTATGCCAGTAAGTGCAACACATGTGCATCCTCTTGACAACATGATTTGTCTTTTCTAATGGACCTTTAGCTTCTTGCTTCTTTTCCTTCAAAAGTTTCCTGTATGTGGCCATTCTCTTCCAACATCTAGAAACATGATGGTTAACCAAGCCACAAAAGGAACATGCAATTATTTTCCCATATCTATGTGGAAATTTACCATGCTTTACATAATCAAAAGGAATATTTTTAGAACCATATTTATACCTTTCTCTTTCACCTTTGTAGCCTTTATGAGGAGGTGAATTGAATGAAGAAGTGGCTACCTTTGGAACACCATCAATATCTTCAAGGATGTTAGAGTTTCTACAACTCTCTGGTTAAAGTGCGTGCTTCTGAACACCTGCATCCTGCAAATGATGTTTCAAGCTATTGCATTCCTCATGAATACAATCTTCACACTCTTGAAGACCTACAATGCAAGTCCTCCTTGGAGTTTTTTTAATGGCATTCATGGCAACTTTGGAACTCTCTCCATAAGCTTGTTCATATCCAAGACCAAAATACTTAGGCCTTTCCTCAATCATTATTGGCTCAACAAGACCTTGTGCATGTCTACCCAAACCTTTTCCTTCATAGCCCATCTTGGACATTAGCTTGGAACCTATGCCTTTGGTATGTTTTTCAAAAGAACCAATATAAGCAATATTAGAAGAATTTGAAGACAAAATGGAATGGTTTACCTCTTCTTCAAGCTGATACTTGACCAAGGCTTCTTTGGCAACAAAGAGCTGTGACTCCAACTCATGCATCCTTTTCAGGTTCATATTTGCAATATGAAGTTGCCTCTCCATTTCCTTCAATTTTGTCAGAAAGCAATTGCTTCTCTTCCTTCATGGAATTCAACTACTCTCTAAGTATGCTGCTCTTCCTTCCCTCCTCACACATTTCTCTCACCTTTTCCATCATAATGAAAAAGTATTGCTTCATGTCTTCATCAAAGAGTCTTGTGATGCAAGCAGAGTTTGAGGACTCACTTGTAGAAGTTGTCATTATACCAATGAATAAAAGAACTTCAAACAAGATTAATAAAGAGCTTATTTAAGCAAACTTTTGCAACAAACCTCTTATGCTTCAAGGATTTCCTTGAGGTCCTTTGGTATATAAGAATGCCTTCAACCCTTCTTCCTTCTTGTCCTTCCTGGAATGAGCTATCAATAGCTTTCCCTTCACTTCTGCAAACTCAAACAATAGTCAGTCTGCAAAACAAGCATACAATTAATCAGACAATCAATCAGTTAAGGATTTGATTGTCAAACACCCTTCAGACAAGCAATTTTTCTCTGTCAATCAAGCATTCTAAGCTGATACCACTTACTCTGGTATACCAAGATTTAATATCACCTTTTTGAAGGTGAGGTTAACCAATCTTAAGCTCTGATACCACCTGATCTGGGAATGGGGCACTTAGGCTTCTTGTCTAACTTACAAGCATCTCTCCCACTTCCAAAGCTTCAATGTTCCCAAGTCTTTATGATTAACCAATGCGGAATTAAATATGTGCTTGAAAATAAGGTTTATGCTTATGGTTGTTTTAAACTGTTTATGTGCTATAAATTGATTTTCTTAAAATGATATATATAACATATAACAATGAAACAAAGTAGCAAATGAGCATCACACTTAAGACAACAAGTTTAATATGGAGTTCACCCAAAACTCTTGGGCTACATCTCCTTGAGCTCTAGTCAACTCAACTAGGCTCTCTGGGATTATGGTCTAAGTTCTTTTACAAGCTCCACGCTCAACTCCATTGGTTTACACATAACATAATGGGTTCAAAACACCATCTTATCCTCTGGCTCTTAAGCTCTCAGCTTTTTGGCTCTAGGCTCTGGCTCTGGCTCTTCGGCTCTGGCTTCGTTAGTTCTAGCTTTGGCTTTCTACAACTTTAAGATCTCTGGCTTTTCACTTGACCTCCAAGTGACTCCAAAGATTCCCTCAGCTGCTCTGTGCATTAGCTTTTTGCTCTGCCTGCTCTATTGCTTCTACCTCCTCTCAATTCAGCTCTCTACCTCCTTTGAGGTACTTTTCCAGCTTTTCAGCTACCCCAACCGTTTCTCTACGTATCATCATCTCTCTGCGCCTATGCGGCTTCCCTGCTCCTTGTTAGTTCGATTGACCATCTGTCTCTGTAGCTCTGTGGATTCAAAATGCATCATTTCCTATAAAAATGCTCGCTCGCAGCGTGGCATGAGGATCTGGAGAGGTTAAAGAGGTTTCGGGACCTTCTCTTAGGCAAAAACGCGAAAACGGAGAAAATTTCATTACACAGATATTTATGGAAAATACACTATCGGACGTGAAATACGGATGTGAAATTCCATTCAATCGCCCCTAAAATCCCTATCGGGTCCGCCATTAGGCAACATATTGCATCGCATAAGCGTTTTGGGTAAAATCCCAAATACAAGGGAAATATGTGAAAAACCCGACAAAATCCTTTTTATCGAAGTTCAAATTATATCGAAATCGCCCTAATATCGCATCAGGTCTACCTTGGGTTGCTTTCACAAGCTCCACCATCGATCTGGGTGATCTTCGATCCAATGGTCATCATGCGATTTCGGGAAGCTTAAGGGTAAGGAGGTCTACTCGCCCAAAAAGGCGGTTTCTCTGCTCCTGCGACAAGCCACGCGTCATTCATTGTATGGGATCAGGCGAAGCCAGCCCAATACCGCTTACTGCCTGAGGCCCACCCGAAATCCCGCTTTATCGAAACTCAAATAACATGGAACTGTGTTTTTAATTCCCTTTTGGGTCCTCTTTATTGCTTCGGGCAATTTCCTTTGTATTTTGGGTTTTTACACCGAAACGCGCTTATACACAGGAAAGTCCCTTTTACCAGAACTCAAAACTTATCAAACCACACCTATAAAGTCCATTGGGTTCGATGTTATCACTCCTTTTACATCACTGCAAGGCAACGTCGCGATGCGATATATCACAATCGCAAGTCTCGTTGGTTCAGGGTCCATCCTTTGCCTCGTGGCATCGCCGACGCCAATTCGCCAATATCGGGATCGCAATATCGCATCGGCCCGGGGTCCTTGCCTTTGCCTCGTGGAATCACCGACGTAGATCTACTGATATTGGCGATCGCAATATCACATCGGTCTGGGGTCCTTGCCTTTGCCTCATGGCATAGTCGACACCGATCCGCCGATATTGGCGATCACAATATCACATTAGCTTGGGGTCCTTGCCTTAGGTTATATGCACAAGCCTACCTCCAACCCGATATGTCGGGGATCGAAAATCAATGGTTTCTCCCCTTTCTGCTTAAGTCCACCTTTTGGACCTCCTCTAATGCGATTTCCCTTTATAAGGGTTTTATACCCATTTTAGGGGATTTTGCCTCTTTTTCCAAAGAACAAAGGGCATCTTCTTTCTGCGATAACTTTTGCATCCTAATTCTATTTTTTCCAATTCAAGTTGTAGTAGGTTCAGAATGAAAAGATCTCTGCCATGGGGATATTTCCAGGAACTTCCTTGGACTTTCATTTCCCTCAGTGAGGAACACTTAGAATTAGGAGTCTATCTAAAATCCATTTTGGATCACGCCTTCCCACTAAAAGAACTTATGGTCTCCAAAACATTGATATACTAATATGAACAGTAAATGAGAGTAACAAAACCCTCTTCTTTCATCCTCCACACACTTGCCTTGCATAGGGCCCCTGAACCGAAGTCTCTAACCACTTCCCTTCCTAGATGGGATGGTCTTCCTGGGAAGAACTGTCTTCCTCCTTGCCTTCCTATAGAACTCTTGCTGAAATGGTCATAGAAGGTAGTTTGAACTTCTCTACCTTGATCATTGATCCCAAGTGGCTCAAACAAATGTGAAGTACATTTGCTCGACAAAACTTTCATTTGTACCTATTTGAAAAGTTGTCAACAACAACTGTTAACAACCACAGAAATACAGACAATAACTGGATGGCCTAAACTCCTGCTTCAACAAAAGAAACAGATTTCACATCTTGTGAACAACTCCATGTCTTACATCTGCATACAAATTATGGACTAGACAACAAGCCCACAAAACATGCCTTTAAAAACAAATGACCCTTCAAGTCAAGCATGTAGAAAAAGACCATTAGGACTCTTTTTCAAAAGATGAAACAGTTCATTATTATCTCCATCTTGGAGACCAATTTGACTTCTCCCAGTAAACATTACATCACATGCATGTCAAAGCAATCAACCTTGCAAGTTAATTACACATACATGTTCAAATACAAGGAAATCATCAACATCCCTGTGTTCGTGCATCTCATGCTCATGTATGCATTTCATCCTTCAACTTTCACTTAAGCACACTGTACGTTCGAAGCTAAAATGAAATATAATGTTGTAGCAACAAAGTGAGCCTCCTACTCAACTTCTCCCATTCACCTTCTTGGTAAAGTCCTACAACTTGCATTCTATTAACAAAGAAATGCACGTAGATGAATCAATAGATATGCAATCTTAATTGGATAATAACTCTAACCATTTATCACCAATCCCTTTCAAAGGTACTACCTTTGTCTGCACATAACCATCAACATGCGAATCATCCTCAAACACATCAATAATGGAAACTTCCTTTCCATTTCTACCATCTTCTCTTTCCACTTTCTTCAGCTTTGGTGGAAGCATTGTTGGATTCAGAGTCCAACACCTTTCAACAAGATGTCCTTGCTTATGGCAGTAAGTGCAAAGCATGTGCATCCTCTTGACAACATGATTTTCCTTGTCCAATAGACCTTTCGCTTCTTGCTTCTTTTCCTTCAAAAGTTTCCTGTATGTGGCCATTCTCTTCCAACATCTAGAAACATGATGGTTATCCAAACCACAAAAGGAACATGCAATTATTTTCCCATATCTATGTGGAAATTTACCTTGATTTACATAATCAAAAGGAATATGCTTAGAACCAGAGTTATATCTTTCTCTTTCACTTTTATAGCCTTTATGAGGAGGTGAATTGAATGACGAAGTGGCTCCCTTTGGAAACCATCAATATCTTCAAGACTCTTAGAGTTTTCACAACTCTCTGGTTCAAGTGTGTGCTTCTGAACACCTGTATCTTGCAAATGATGTTTCAAGCTATTGCATTCCTCCTGAATACAATCTTCACACTCTTGAAGACCTGCAATGCAACTCCTCCTTGGAGCTGTTTCAATGGCCTTCATGGAAGCTTTGGAACTCTCTCCATAAGCTTGTCTATAGCCAAGACCCAAATAATTAGGCCTTTCCTCAATCATTATTGGCTCAACAATACCTTGTGAATGTCTATCCAAGCCTTTTCCTTCATAGCCCATCTTGGACATTAGTTTGGAACCTATGCCTTTAGTATGTTTTTCAAAAGAACCAATATAAGCATTCTTAGAAGAATTTGAAGACAAACTGGAATGGTTTACCTCTTCTTCAAGATGATACTTGACTAAGGCTTCTTTGGCAGCAAAGAGCTGTGACTCCAACTTATGGATCCTCTTCAGGTTCATATTTTCAATATGAAGTTGCCTCTCCATTTCCTTCTATTTGTTAGAAAGTAACTACTTCTCTTCCTTCATGGAATTCAACTACTCTCTAAGTATGCTGCTCTTCCTTCGCTCCTCACACATTTCTCTCACCTTGTCCATCATAATGAACAAGTCTTGCTTCATGTCTTCATCAAAGAGTCTTGTGATGCAAGAGGAGTTTGAGGACTCACTTGTAGAAGTTGTCATTATACCAATGAACAAAAGAACTTCAAACAAGATTACTAAAGAGCTTATTTAAGCAACCTTTTGCAACAAACCTCTTGTGCTTCAAGGATTGCCTTGAGGTCCTTTGGGATATAAGAATGCCTTCAACCCTTCTTCCTTCTTGTCCTTCCTGGAATGAGCTATCAGTAGCTTTCCCTTCACCTCTGCAAACTCAAATAATAGTCAGCCTGCAAAACAAGCATACAATTAATCAGACAATCAATCAGTCAAGGATTCGCTTATGAAACACCCTTCAGACAAGCAATCTTTGCTCTGTTAATCAAGAATTCTGAACTGATACCACTTGCTCTGGTATACCTAGCTTTAATATCACCTTCTTGAAGGTGAGGTTAACCAATCTTAATATCTAACACCACTTGATCTAGGAATGGAGCACTTAGGCTTCTTGTCTAACTTACAAGCATCTCTCCCACTTCCAAAGCTTCAATATTCCCAAGTCTTTATGATTAACCAATGCGGAATTAAATATCTGCTTGAAAATAAGGTGTATGCTTATGGTTGTTTTAAACTGTTTATGTGCTGTAAATTGATTTGCTTAAACTGATATATAAAACATATAACAGTGAAACAGTGCAACAAATGAGCTTCACACATAAGACAAAAAGTTTAAAATGGAGTTCACCCAAAACTCTTGGGCTACATATCTTTGAGCTCTAGTCAACTCAATTAGGCTCTCTGGGATTATGGTCTAAGTTCTTTTCCAAGCTACATGCTCATCTCCACTGGTTTACACAGAACACAATGGGTTCAGAACACCATCTTATCCCCTCGCTCTGAAGCTCTTGACTTTCTGGCTCTAGTCTCTTGCTTTGGCTCTAGCTCTGACGCTCGACTTTGGCTCTGGCTCTCAACTTTAGCTCTAGCTCTTCGGCTCCGGCTTTGTTGGCTCTGGCTTTTGATTTCTGCAACTTTTAGCTCTCTGGTTTTTCACTTGACCTCCAAGTGACTCCAAAGACTCCCTTAGCTGCTCTGCACGTTAGCTTTTTGCTCTCCCTGCTCTCTTGCTTCTTCCTCCTCTCAATTGAGCTCTCTGCCTCCTTTGAGGTAATTTTCCGGCTTTTCAGCTACCCCAACCATTTCTCTGCATATCATCATCTCTCTACACCTCTGTGGCTTCCCTGCCCCTTGTTAGTTCGACTGGCCATCTGGCGGAGCGGTTATAGAGGTTTCGGGGCCTTCTCTTAGGCAGAAACCCGAAAATGGAGAAAATTTCATTACACAAAGATTTATGGAAAATACACTATTGGATGTGAAATCCGGACGTGAAATTCCATTCAATCACCCTTAAAATCCCTATCAGGTCCACCATTAGGTAGCATGTTGCATAACATAAGAATTTTGGGTAAAATCCCAAATACACGAGAAATATGTGAAAAACCCGACAAAATCCTTTTTATTGGACTTCAAATTATATTGGAATCACCGTAATATCACATCGGGTCCGCCTTGTGTTGCTTTCACAAGCTCCACCGTCGATTTGGGTGATCTCTGATCCAACGGTCAACATGCAGTTTCGGGCGGCTTCAGGGTAAGGAGGTTACTCACCCAAAAAGGTGGTTTCTTTGCTCCTCTACCAAGCCACGCGTTATTCATTGTATGGGATCGGGCGGAGTCGGCCTAATACTACTTACTGCCCGCCTAAAATACCACTTTAGCGAAACTCAAATAACATGGCACTGTGTTTATAATTCCCTTTCAGGTCCGCTTTATTGCTTTGGCCAATTTCCTTTTTATTTTGGGTTTTTGCACTGAAACACGCATATACACAGAAAGTCCCTTTTACTGGAGCTCAAAACTAAACGAACCATGCCTATAAAGTCTATTAGGTCCGATTTTATCACCGCTTTTACATCACTACGAGGCGATGTCATGATGCGATATATCACAATCACAAGTCACGTTTTTCCGGGGTCCGTCCTTTGCCTCGTGGCATCACCGAAGCCGATCCGCCGATATCGGTGATCACAATATCGCATTGGCTCGGGGTCCTTGCCTTTGTCTCATGGCATCACCAACACTGATCTGCCCATATTGGTGATCGCAATATCACAACGTCTCGGGGTCCTTTCCTTTGCCTCATGGCATTGCTGACATCGATCCGCCGATATCGACGATCGTAATATCGCATCGGCTCGGGGTCCTTGCCTTAGGTTATATGCACAAGCCTGCCTTCGACCCAATATGTCGAGGATCAGAAATTGGGGGTTTCTCCCCTTTCCGCTTAACTCCGCCTTTTGGACCTCCTCTGATGAGATTTGCCTTTATAAGGGTTTTATGCCCATTTTAGGGGATTTTGCCTCTTTTTCAAAAGAACAAAGGGCATCTTCTTTCTGCGATAACTTCTGCATCTTAAGTCCATTTTTTCCCATTCAAGTTGCAGTAGATTCAGAATGAAAAGATCTCTGCCATGGGGCTATTTCTAGGAACTTACTTGGACTTTTATTTTCCTCTGTGAGGAACACTTAGACTTAAGAGTATATCCAAAATCCATTTTGGATCAATATTTCTTCTTCTAGATCTCCATTAAGGAAGGCAAAGTTTACATTCATTTGATAAACTTTGAAATTTTGAAAACTTGAAAATGTAAGAAACATTCTTATGGCTTCAAGTTTGGCGACTGGTGCAAATGTTTCTTCAAATTCTATATCTTCTTGTTGAGCATAACCTTTACAAAAAGTCTAACTTTGTTCCTATTGACTTCTCCATTTTCATTCAACTTATTTTTGAATATCGATTTTGTCCCTATAACATTTTTATCATGAGGCCTTGGAACCAATTCCCATGTATCATTCTTTTCAATTTGATCAAGTTATTCATTCATGGCCTTAACCCAACATTCATCTTCACTAGCTTGATTTACATTTTGTGGTTTAATGGTGGATAATAGATCTAGATAACTAGAAGATCCTACAAGAGTTCTTCTTGTTTGTACCCCAGATTCATTTTCTCCTAGAATTTGATTTTCTGGATGATTCTTTTGAACATACCTGGATGGATCTTTTTCTTTGTCTGATGTATCTTCTTCTTTTGCTTTATTAGTTTCTTCTTCTATAACATTGCTACTTGATGTGGGAAACCATTCATCATCATCATCCTCTTTTGCTGATGCTACTTGTTTGGGCCCTGTGCGTGCTTCATCAATCACAACATTAATGCAGTGAACAATTCTCCCAAGTCTCTTATTGTAACATTTGTATCCTTTACTTCTAGATGAGTAATCAAGAAGTATTCCTTCATATTCTCTAGCTTCAAACTTACCAAGTTTTTCATCATTATTTTTGATGAAACATTTTCTTCCAAAAACTCTAAAATGCTTTATAGTGGGAGGCTTACCATACCAAAGTTCATACAGAGTTTTATCACTATTCACATGAAGATGAGCCTTGTTGAGAATATCTACTGCAGTATGTGCAACTTCACCCCAAAAGGTGTTAGGAGTTCCAGACTCATCAAGCATAGTATGATCCATTTGTTGAACAGTTCTATTCATTATTTCTGCCACGCCATTTTTGTTTAGGAGTTTTAGCTACATAAAATTGTCTTTTTATGCCATGTTGTTCACACAAATCAAAGAATTCATCTGATATGTACTCTCCTCCTCGGTCATATTTGAGACATTTGATTTTTTGATCTACTTCATTTTAAACTAATGCCTTTAAGACTTTAAATTTATCAAATGCTTCATCTTTGTGTTTCAAAATACCGATCCAACACATTTTAGAAAAGTCATCAATGAATAAGATATAGTATTGTTCTGCACGAGGTGAATTTTTCTTTACTATTCCACACAAATAAGTATGTATAAGTTCAAAAGGCTTAGTTGCTAATCCTTCTTTGGCATTGAATTGAACTCTGGTTTCTTGCCAAATTGGCATGACTTACATATGGTACTTTCTAGTATGGTGCTGTAGGGTAGATCATGAACAACTTTGAGCTTGCTTGATTTTCTTATTTGAGAGAAGCTTAGATGTCCCAACCTTCTATTCCATAACCAATTTTCTTCTGCCTTGCCTATGTAACATTGTTCTTGGCCACCTGTCAATATATATAGATTGCTCTGGGTTCTTGTTACTTTTATTACGTCTTTCCTGTGTCAAGTTCACAAACCACACATTCTTGCGATCGAAATACCACCTCATTTCCTTGATCACACATTTGGATAAAACTCAACAAGTTATGCTTTAATCCATAAACATACATAAAATTACCAGCTTTAACTTTATCTTTTAGAAAAATAGAACCTTTACTCTTAATGACAACAAGTGAGTCATTTCCAAAAGTGAGATTCTTTTCTTTCTCTAAAGAATTGTATGAAATAAGATTATCTTTATCACCTGTCATGTGTTTTAAGCATCCACTATCAATGTACCATTGATTTTCTTTTCCTTATGCAAACAATGATATGCCACAACTTTTAGACTGTAACTCCTTCCTTTTCCATACCTTGGAATTTGTTGATGGTTTCTCCTTTTGAGACATTTGCTTGAATTTGTTCCTACATTTAGATTCTTCATGACCAAAGTTATTGCAAACTGAGCATTCAATTTCATATATAAGAGGTGAAAAGATATTATAGGATTTCTTCTTGATTCCTGTCTCATTCCTTTGTTTATTGCTTCTCTAGTCATGATAGTTTTGTATGAAACACATTGACCAACCTTATGATCAAAATTATGACATGAGAAACAATGTACATTAAAGAAGAAATTTTTGTGACCATAGAATCTTCTGGTGTTGTTTACCTTTTGACTGGAGCTTCTATTGTTGTTCATCCTTGAATTGGAGTGAACATGATTTGCTTCTGGAATGCCTTTATTCTTTTTTATGAGGATCATAGTTTTGCTGGCTAGGTTTTGCTGCAATATTGAAGCTTTGCTGATTGATTTTTACTATATTACTAAACCTTTTCTGAGCTGCTTTTGCAGCATTTAGATAGATTCCAGTGGTGGCTGAAGACTTTATTGATTGAGATGTTTCTCTAGTGTATCCAAGGCCTATCTTCATAAGAGGAGAGCGTTGTACCTTGATAATTTCATCTAAGGTTTTAGATCCTTTAGCAAACCTAAGATTCAGATTTTTTATTTTCTCAAGTTCCTTTCTTAGACTTACTACTTCACATTCTAACTTCTCATTATGCTTTTCTCTTTCTATGAGTTGATGCTTCAAAGTATCTATGGCTACTTTGTTTTCTTCCAATAAAATTTTGAGTTGAGTAATTTCTTCAAAGAAATCCTTTTCTTCTAATGCATCCACAAATTGATCATTGGACTCATTAAAATTTTTCTCAAAATCCATGAATAATTTAAGATCTTGATCAAATTCACCTTCTTCACTATTTGACAAGCCATCACTATCTTCATGAGTACAATAAATTCTTCTACTGTCAAACCATCTCCTATTACTTTTTGCAGAATCCTTCCCTTTGTCATGGTTGTCTTTATGAGGACATTTAGTAGCATAATGACCAACTCTACCACAAACAAAACATTTGAAGGAAAGCTTATCTCTGAACCTTCCAGTGCCCAGTTGAAGTTTATTTACAAAGTTCATCTCATCTTCTTTTGATATGCATCTTGATTCCTTGCGTTCCTATTTTTCTTTTCCTTTTGCAGATGCTTTAAATGTGACTTCTTTGATTTCTGAGGGACCTCCTTTCCTCATTACAAAAGTAGTTAGGATCCCATGAATTTTAACAACAATAAGAGTCTGCAGATCGTTCTTCTCTACAATGGTACACACTTTTGACTCGAATTTAGGAGTTAGAGATCTTAATATTTTCTCTACTAAAGTAGTGTCCTTTATTTCTTCACCCAGATGTTTCATGCAATTTACAATATCATATATACATAGAAATAAACTGGAAATACTTTCATCATTATGCATTCTGAAAGTTTCATATTGAATTATGAGAGTTTGGAGTTTAACACTTTTTACCTTGGTATCACCTTCATAAATTTGAATGATTCTGTCCCATAGTTCTTTTGCTGTGTTTAGCTGCATAACTTTGATAAATTCTGATTCTTGTCAGACTTACCAATAAAGCATTGAAAACTTTGGCATTGGTTTCATACGTCTTCTTTTTTGCTGCATCTGTGGGAATTGCAGCTGGATATTGGTAACCTCCTTCCACAATTGCCCAAACATCTACTCCAAGAGACTAGAGATAGGATCTGGATATTGTCTTCCAATATATAAAATTATTTTCGTTGAAAAGTGGTGGTCTGATAGATGCCGATCCATCTTGATTGTTCATCTTGAAAGATATTCCTTTAAGTGATCAAGCTTCTTTTGAAGGATCTGCTTTAATTACAATTGTTGGGAAAAATATTGAGAAGGGGGGTGGGTGAATCAATATTTTAAAAAATCACAATAATAATTTTATTTTCTGAAATGTATACACGACTTGACTGAACCCAACTAGCATATATATGCAACTGTTCTAAAAGAAACTAGCGTATTCCCAGTGAACTTTGTAAAACAACTAATTCTTTATCTGTTAAAATTTGAATTAGAATGTAAGAGATTTATCAAGCATTTGATAAGCAATAAACAGGTGAAGTAAGAACATAATAAAGTATCACACATAAGTAAACACACATGAACACTAGGATTTAAGGTGGAAACCCAATGTGGGAGAAAACCACCTCTACTGTCATCTTAGTCTTCAAAACTTATTAATATTAAAAAATCCTTACATTCTTGTACTGGGGCAGACTCATACTAGTACGCAGGCACCCACTTGATGAAGGCTACAACCTTCACTCATTCTCTAGCTCTTACTAGAAGGGAGCTCCAACCCCTTGATCTGATCACCAGCTACTACTGGCAGGAAGCTTTGACTTCCTCATCGAAGGCTCCAACCCTCAGCAACATCCATGGACCACGTTTCATCAAATTTTTAGACTAGATCGAATATCAACACTCATGCTCAATCATCACTGTAAACGAATCATTAATTTTCGACACATAGAATCAACCAATCATTGAAACCCAAACAACTAATACATAATCAAAACTTAACCAATCAACTGGAACAATCAAATCACTATAACCATACACAAAACTGAACTCAGAATGTCGCATCAACTCAAAAAATCAGCTACAACCCTGAAAAATCATTTTTCCAAAATGTATACACTACTTCACTTAAGGCAACCCGTGTGCATACACACTTTTCTAGAGAGAAACCCACATATAGATCTTAATATACTAAAAACTGAAAATTTGACAACTACAATTTCTGAATATAACACTGAATCATAGTCAGATCTACTGCAACACTCTAAACCAATCACAAAACTATATCTGATCTTCAATCACAATCAAAAAGTAATCTTAAGATTCATCAATCAATTAATAGCCAAATTCAACTTCATCATTCAATCAGATCCACTTCAGACATTATCACTCAACCCAGATCAACATGAAGACATCATTGACAGACAATAGAGAAACAACAACACTGATCAGGTTGATCAGTCATTTATGAACATAAAATCCTTACTTTATATACACGACCTTGTAGAAGTGAACTCGCATGTATATGCGCTTCTCCTAAAACCAACCACTGTATAAATCTGCAAATTTTGACCTAAAATTGTGCAACTTTTCAGAACTTCAAAAAGAATTGGATAATAATAATCAAAGATAAAAGACTTGCATCAGTACTTATATCTAGCCAATCCTTGGACAAACCATACAATGAACAGTCATTTCAGGTTTCATGATCCTAGTCCATCATTGTATTCATCGTTGCAAAATTATTTCAGATCAAAGTGACAATTATGGCCCTTACAATGCAAATATACTTCAAATTGAAGTATTCATCAAAAACTCTTTCAATTGCACACTTAGCTCTTTGATCTTCACTTCTTTATATAGTTTAGCCCTCATCTAATACCATGGGTCAAAACAACATTAATGCTGGTGGTAATCTTTGTCGGGATCAATATTTGTTGTCGTGCTCATTACTATGGGGCAATACCATGGTAAGGACCCCTGGTATTTAGAATACCATGGTACAAAAACCATACACTACTTTTCTTCACTGAAATCACATGCATATGCGACTTGGATTAAAAGAACCCGTGTATAGTTCTTGAACTTCAAACTTTATCATTCCTCTAAACTAATTCCTCTAAATTGTCATGCATTCTGTCACATTTGTATTCATTCTGGTATTATTTTGTATTCATTCTGTCACCTCTGAACTAACCTGTGAATTCTATTATAAGTGAGTTTCCATCAAGGACAACACATGCATCATAATGCCAACAAGCATCTTTCCTTAGCCATGTTCTTCTTTTTCTTCTTTGGAGTACCAAACTTTCCAAATTTCGCTTTTTGTCTTGTCACTAATTGTCTCCTTCTATCTAATCTTTTGTCACTTCATTTCTTCATCCCGTCTTCCTCTGACTTGCAGAGAGACCATAATTTGATGAATGGGATATCTTCCTCTTCATCAGTAGATATGAGGTTACCTTGTTCATCAGTCAATGCATTTAGAATAACAAATATTATTTCGTTATCAGATACCATCTCTCCTTGATCGTGCAAATGACATTTTATTTGAGATACCTTAGAGAGACATGGCAATATCCCTTCATCCTTTGACACCTTTAATTTATGTAGAACATATCTAAGTGATATGGTATTTTCTATCGTGCTTATATAGAAAATTTCTCCCATCTTATCATATATTTCTTTAGATGTCTCCAACTCGGCTACGTATGAGATGAGTTGATCTTTGATAGACTCCTTAAGAAGCTTTTGAGCCTTGAGATCCCTTTCCATGTATTCAATTAATGAATGTTCTTCAAAGGGCTTGGAGATATTTCCATGGACATAATCAATGACTTCATTTACTTTGAGGACAATGTCTATCCTTATTTTCCATACAAGAAAGTTTGATATCCCAACCATCTTTTAGTTTAAGTATGGGGGTTTACGCAGTGCATTATATTAGATATCATTTTGGGATTCAATTGCGTTAGGTAAGTCATTCACGTATGACCATTTCCATGAGAGGTAGTCGTAACTAACTAATTTCTCATGATTTTTGAATAGTTCACTTAGCACTGATTGTATGACCATTTCCATGAGAGGTAGTCGTAACTAACTAATTTCTCATGATTTTTGAATAGTTCACTTAGCACTGATTGCATGACCATTTCCATGAGAGGTAGTCGTAACTAACTAATTTCTCATGATTTTGAATAGTTCACTTAGCACTCATTGCATCGGGTGATGCTCACAAGGGTGAAGAAGTGGGATTGAAACTAGTGAAATGTGGAGAACGAATCACATAGCATCAATCATCACTTCCGGGGCTTGCACCCGATAACCAGGACTTCCCAGGATGTCACCCATCCCAGATCTCCTCTGGCTCAAGCGTGCTTAACTGTGGAGTTTTTCCCCACAATCAAGCCCACTTAGCTTGCTATCCCATTTGCAAAACCTTAGCAAGTATTGTGCCTCATGAACCATTCAAGTAGAGATCCCTTGAAACATGAAGTCATTTTTACTATATTGGATTATAATAAAAAGGTACTTACTTGTGAAGATAAAATCTGAAACTTGATGATGAACTTGCTGATTCTTACTTCGAATCTTTAAGAATATTCTTACTTCGGTGAGGGAAGACTAAATTCTATGAGATATTTGCTTCAATAGAGAAAATATTTTCTTTTGATTTAATATTCCCTAGATTTGAAGAGCTTCCACTTCCTTGGTGATGTATGATTTCTGGAGTGCTTCTAGGGTTTCAATCTTTCTTCCTGTTTCCTTTCTTGAATATAATTTCAAGACTTTTTCTTTCAATCTAGAGTTTTGGTTTGATGAAGATCTAGATCTATTACTTTATTTGATCCTTCTTTGATGTTAAATTCTTGTGTGTGTACTTTCTTTGATTGCCCCTTCTTGTCTTTAACACCTAAGCTCCGATACCATGTTGAGAAATCTAGGGTATTCAAAGATAAGAGATTTCTCTTCTTGATAATTCCTTGTGATGTAATTTTAATTCTTAAATTATAGTCTTCTCTTTGTTAGATTATTAATGTCTTCTTCTCATAAAGAAAATTACTAGTATGCACAATAAAAAACAAGTGACACAGTATATAGGCTTCTCAGCCAGGGCCAAAACCTCTCACCTCTTGAGAGGAAAACCCAATCAAAATTCTTCTTCTAGATCTTCAATTGATAAGTACCAAGAGCATGACACATATCCTTGACTCTAGTATCTTCCCAAGAACCTTGTCACTAAAATTGATGCTCTTCCTCTTCCCTACCTCACCTTTCTTCTTGATCTTGAACTGTTCTCCTCGGCTCCTTCTAGATAAACTCAGTCTCTATTCTTCACACTTCTCTTTCTTGACTTCTTCTAGAGAATCTCAGTCTCTAGATCCTCACTAGTCTCTTCTAGAATAACTCAGTCTCTAGATCTTCACTGTTCTCTTCTAGTAAAACTTAGTCTCTAGATTTCTATCTTGACCTCACAAAAGAATCCTTCTCCTTTGCTTGTCCAGAAGAAAATTCATTACCCCAGAAGTAACCTATCTTCGCACTGCCCAAAGGAAACTTATCTTTGCACTACCCATAAGAAACTTTGCTACCCCAGAAGAAAATCCTTTTCATTGATCCAAAAAAAAACACTAACTTCACATTACCCAGAAGAGTCCTCTTTCTTCCTTCTTCACACTTTTGTTCTCCTCCTTCTTTGCACTTCTGCTTCTTCTCTTCTTTGTACTTCTATTAGGCCCTTTCTTCACACTTCTTGCAAGTCGAGTTGCTTGCCTAAAATGGAGGCCAAATGTGGCTATTATACACCTCCACACATGTCCTTTAGGCCAACATGACAGCTGGAGGTTAGGCCGACTTGTTCTAGAGAGTTCCTTCATCATTGTAGGATGATTTGAAGATGATAGATGACAAGTTATTGGAGGATACTTTACATAGATAGAATTGACTCTTTTATAAAGTTTAACATGACTTAATTACATGACAATGACTCTAAAATTTCATGAATATGTGACAAATAAATCCTAAAGACTCTCAATGGGAGTCTTGACTCAAAAAAAAAACCCCTTGCTCATGAAACCCATGAACCAAGTCAATTTAATAATTTTATTTTTCTTATTCACATCTCATTACATAAAATCATATTTACATGTCACTATGAAAACTGAACCTAGTGACACTTTTCAACACCATTAAACCTTATGTTATCATTTCCTTTGAAATGTTGAATGCCACTGTCGCTTCCAGACACAACCGTATTGTTAATAGTGCCTTTGTGTCGAGAATCTCCCATTCTGCATCCGTCATACTCATCGACTTCTATTATTTTCCGCTCAATGGTAGGTATAGATATTTCTGATACATATAATCTTCCTTTTTCATATTCCACATCAGGTAGTTTTGGTTGTTAAATTTCTCGACCCTAAACCTACCATCTTTCACCATTGCTCCCACTCTAACCAGGAACCCTTCTCTCCTACAAGTTTATTAGCTAAATAGGTCTTCGTCTCTAATATTAGTTGTTAGAAATTAATTAACAGAGCAATGAAATATACAAAATATTGTGGAAACACAAATACATAAATACAATAAAAAAGAGAGACACAAATATATGTGGTTCACCCAATTTGGGTTATGTGCATGGAGAAATAACCAATCCTTCCTTTTATATTATCTAGCAAAATGAATAGATACAACCTACAACATATCCACTGTAATTTTCTCTTCACTCTGACACAATCTACTATCTTTTTCTTGCTCAGAATAATAATACACATTCACAATGCAATTCCCTCATATAAACCGAGGGGTTTCCTTCTAGGGAAAAAATCCTAAATTAAACATAACTTCTACCATTAGATCATCCACCTAATCAATGACCTAGAGTAACTACGAAATTACAATATTTTACAAGGCAAATTTTCATCTATTGGACCCCCCATGCAACACTAGTGGGGGGGAAATCCCCCCCACACCCCCCCACATCAGGGATTGTGATCCAAATGCATATGAAACAAGACCTTTGAATCAAGAAGATAATCAAGCTCCTCATCCAACATTTCAACCTATAAAGGTCTAAAAATTCTTCCTTAGGTATCCTTCTATGCATTCTTCCAACCCCACAAGTTAGACTGCAATTGGATTCTTCAAGATAAATTTATACCAAATCTCCCATGATGACCTGATTATGGACAAGTTCATTATAGCGAACTTGTACAAACTTCCATGTATCATTGTTTTGACCTTTAGCCGTGAAATTTATCCTCAAGAAACTTAAGTCTGTGAAATTTTAGAAAACTTTTACGAAATTCAAATCCAATGCTCGAATAGAAATTTATGACAATTTTCCCTAGGTCACCTATTTGAGACTGAATTTTAGAGCATGGAGAAACCCTAATTTCTTGGGACTATATCTCCAAAAATATAGCGAATGAAGATCTATAATTTCTACAAGAAGTTCACCACGATTTAGATCCATGTGGTAAAATTTTCAGCTTTTGAAACCTTACGAAAAAAATATATAGCGAAAATACCAAGATGGCTTATTTGAAGCAACAAATCCCTAGGATCCAAAGCTACGATACCAAATGTTATGTAACCAAATCAGAAAAAAAGAAGAAAAGATAGATCAACGACTTGAAAATAAGCCTATTTGAGGGGGAAACCTCCTTCTATATCACATAAATGAACAATTCATGGTTTATTCAAATGGAAAGGCATCCTCTACATATATAGGAGTTTAAAGGGTTAAAATATAATTAGGGCCTACATAACAATAATACTGTAAGGACACAAAATAAAAATAGTGAGATTCAATGGGGAACAATAATAAAAATAGTGGGATTATATGGGGCACAACAATAACAATATGGGGGCTACACTAGTATTATAGGGACTTAACAAAAACTTGGTACTCCTCCCAGTAAGGGTGGGAGGTCTTGTAGGCAGCTTGAGTGGTGGGAAACCCATGGGTCCCCTATGGTGCATATTTTCGTTGCTACAAAACCCTCCAAATTTTAGCCTATATTCAAACTTTGGATCCTCCTTTAACCATGTGAGATATTGTTCTTTTCTTGTTTTCCAAGTTTGTAAGTCCTTTTTTGAAGGAATTCCAAGTTTCATATTTTGTTAAGGGAAGTGTCGCACTTTGTGAAAGGGAGTTATAGTGAATCTTTAAGAGGACACTTTGGTTTTTTTTGTTATACTAATGAGTCCTATCTATCATGGGGATATATAATAGACTCATTTCCAAAAGTACTGTGCACTTTCTTGTTTCAGTCGACACTAGTGTCACATGGTGTATCTTAAGTGTCACACTTGGAGGTAAGAGTCATTTTGTTGTTGTTTTAATGGATGCATGTGGATTTTGGGTGTTAAGTGTTTCATTTCTACATGCTTGATTATTTATGGGTGTATGATCATGTTCAAGTCATGTTATGGTTTCATCTTTTGCTTCACTAATCCCACATTAAGTCAATTTCTGAAAGTGTTCCTCTCTTCATAACTTTCATAACCAACTAATATTTAGATTTCCTTCTTAAAATATGCATTATGTAGTCTTAGGCCCCAGTCAACCACCCTTTATCCTGGAATTATGCATTGTGTAGTCATTGCCCCCAAGGACTACGCATTACACAATCCCAGTGCTCACTCTCTGCCTCTTGACTTGAAAACTGTGAAACCTTTGCCCTAGTCAATCTTCCACTATGCACTACATAGTTTCAGTCCATAGTTAGGCCTGCCTCAGTCCTTGAATTGCATAACTACATATTCCTTTGTCTTAGTCCTTGACTTATGCAACTACACAATCCTTTGTCGTAGTCCTCCCAAAATTGCGCATTGCATAATCATAGTGAGCAAGCCTACCTCACTGCATGATTGACTCTCTCAACTGTGTAGTCCTAAATTCCAATCCCTCAGTCACTATGCATTGGGTAGTCACAATGACTAGACCCTCTTCACTACCTCCTCGAACTACACACTGCAAAATCCCTGAGTCTCCTCCTCATTCCTTCACTCCGTCCTAGTTTTAATGAATGAGTTGCATGAAGATCAAGATAGATTTAGAGATTTATGGAATAATGTCATCTTGTCATGAGTGAATTTCATCTACATGTACTATTATCTTGACATGACAGGATTATGCTTAAGGAGTATGCCAAGGAGATCATGAAGAAGGCACTTGTGAAGCTATAGATACAAAGAGATCATCAGGCAAGAAGATGAAGGGACACTAGATCACAACAAAAGATTGAAGATCAAGATCACAAGGAAGACTCCTAGCATTTTGGAGGATGAAGATGAAGTACACACAAGTATTATCAGGAATATACAAATATGGAAACAAGGAAGAAGCTCCTTGCATCACCCATGAAGGTAGTGGCTTAGATAACATATTTGTTTGCCTCACCTTAAGGAACATACCTCCAAGTATTTGGTTCCCAAAAACCTCCACATCTTTTGCCGAGGTATGTGATAGATAAAGTGGTAATGCAGGAGGTTACTTATCATCTTAGAACAAGTGTTTCTCAGTTGCTACAAAAATATAAGAAGGCATCTTGGCCTTCCTTCCCTTTGTAAGTGGGTCCTATCACCTTAAGAGCTTAAAGGTTGCAAAAATAGATGCAAAGTAACTCATTAGTCGAAGGTTCAATGAGATGATATTTCATAGGTATGATCCTAGAGGAGCGTGTAAAATACACTTTTCTATGTTACATTTTTCTTGAACTTATGAGTCTTATTGACAAGCCTAGGTATTGCAACAAGAATGCTGCAACTCCCAGGGCTACTAGCTTTACTTATCAACCCGGGGTTCATACAAACTTGGAGGTGACAGTGCTATATGCACAAGTAAAAGTGAAAGTACTACATGTTGTCACTGTTCATCTAGAAAGAGACCCAAGGGGTTCCAAGCCAGACTTCTATAGGGTCAGAAGAAGCTTGATTTTGATGGAAGAAGAGAAAATATATCCTAAGGGAGAGCTACTCTA
This sequence comes from Pinus taeda, assembly GCA_000404065.3. Classification (NCBI taxonomy): domain Eukaryota; kingdom Viridiplantae; phylum Streptophyta; class Pinopsida; order Pinales; family Pinaceae; genus Pinus; species Pinus taeda. Next base: position 38,131 of record APFE030374176.1, read on the forward strand.
CTGCAGTAGTGAAGAAATCAACATGTAATGCTAAATCACACCATACCCTAGCTAACTAGTTAAATAGCTACGCCTAAAAATAATTTCTAAATAAACACTAAACTAATGCTAATTATCTAAGTTGTAGAAGTAAAGAGCATCAAAACTAGACTAAGGTGTAAGAAAAGAACTAAACTAACTCGACTTTCAAGCGGAAGAGCAGTCGGAGGACAAAATCAGTGAAAGGAGGAAGTGAGGGAGCAATAGTGCATAAGAACAGTTGAATCAGTCGGGTGGAAGGAAAATGAATGACATAGATCGGATCGCAGGAGGTTACGTAGATAGATGGGTGCATAGGTTTAACTAACAGGATGAACGGTGGAGATCTCATCGCGAAGGCTTAAGTGACGAGATGGATGAACGGGGTTAATGAACAGGATGAATGACAAAGATCGTATCGCGAGGGTTTAAGTGAGTGGATGGACGAATGAGGTTGACAGGAGATGAATGGTCGAGATCTAACTATGAAGATTAAGTTAAGAGATGGATGGACGAGGTTAATAGGCGATGAATGGCTGAGATCTTATCGCGCAGATGAAGTCAAGAGATGGACGACGAAGACCATATTGTGGGAAAAAGAAATGTACGGAAATGATGGGGTGAGTTTCTAAGGCAGTAAGTAGTTTCTCATGCACCCTTTAGGCTGTAAGCTGTATTTGAAATTTCATGCAATTAGCCTTACTGCGCGACATGAAGCACGATAAAACCACTTTTCTCACGTGCTCTCGAGCGGATAACGGTTGTGCAAGAATTCGTGCGAGATTGAACGATAGCCATTGGATGAGGTGGGGTTGATCAACGTTGGAGATCAACCAAGATAGTTGGTGATTGGGTGAAGCAATAGCCGTCGGATCATGTGAGGCAGATCAACAGTGGGGGTTTAAAGCGCCTAAAGTGATTAGGTGACGCGATAACTGTCGGATCAGGCTAGGCAGATCGACAGTGGGGACTTAAAGTACATAAAGTAAGTGGTGGATTCCATGCAAGGCAGCAGTTGGAGAAAATAATGAATCAGATGGTGATTATAAAGGTTCATTATGGATCAGACGGTGAGGAGACGATGCATGGAGAACGTGTTGAAGGCGGTTTCAAACAAAAACGACAAAGAAAACCAGTGAGGGTGAACAAATAACTACATCAAACAACGAACTCCATAACTCATGCGAGAATCAGAAACCTATGTTTTTGGGGCTACTAAAGGGTCCCTTCCTTAAGTCATGGTCTAGAGGGAGGATATGAGGTCGAGACACCTACGCACAACCTGATAGTGATCTTCTTCCTCTAACTAACCTGTGAACTGAAAGAAGGCATAAATGGAAGTAAACTACAACCAATGTAGCTACTGAAGCAAATGAACGGGAACACCATGAATAATCTATGCTATATTGCTGTAATGAAAGTGCAACTACTTAACCAAATAAACAATGAAAACCATAAGGCTACTTAAGCAAATGAACAAAAAACCATGAAACTACTTAAGCAAAAAAACAGAACCGAACTCTATGCTAGCATACATGTATAGTAAAGAGGAGCTTTGGCTGCTTGGGTCAGGCCCTAACACAAGAGCTTCAACGCTCAGAGTTAACTCAAAGCTGAATTAAACATAACTCATTCTTATTATAAAAAATATGGATTACAGAGCAAACTGTCACAAGTCTTTGTAGCTCAGAAATAAAAGCAAAGTTTTACAGTAGAAGTCTGAATCCTACTGAGGTCCTAAGCCTCTCTATTTATACATTTGAAGTCTCTAACAACTTCCTTCCCATCAAGGAGGCTTGGCTCCCTCCTCAAGATAAACTGGTTTCTGTCCTTTTCACTTGCTCGACTGTCTTCTAGTCCTCATAGTGATGGATGTTGGCAGTCCGAGCTGAGGGAGGAATATTCGAATGGAGGGGTAGTAAATGAGGAGGATTTACCTCCTATAATTACTCTCCCTTGTCCCATTTGGGTGTTCACCAAGGTCTTTTCCATAGTTACTTGCATTTATCCTTTTATCCTTTATTTTTTCCATAGTTCCTTGCTTTTATCCTTCATTCCTGCATTATATGCACATTAGACCACAAAGCAAAATATCAAACTCTAACTCATCTCATAAACAAAATATAATCAAAAGTATGCATTAAGTTGTGAGAATAGTTGGTTTGACTAAGCTAGGAGGTGACTTAAGGCCAATTAAGGCCCATATAATTACCCAATGATGAGGCTCATCACTTATTATGGGAAAGAGGAAGAGAAGATGAAGAACTGGTATAATGCTTCCTGACCACATGCACTAGGTGATGAAGCAGGCCCTTCTAGTGTAGTACATGAGAAAAATGTTGTACATGAAGGATAGAAACAAGAAATACCCACTCCAGTTAGTATTTCTAAGTATAAGAGGAAAGTTGTACATAACCCATAAGTACAGTGGAGTTGGAAGTTCAAAGCAGATCCTGTTATGTTGAGAGAAGCCATTGCAATAGAAACAAGGAGAAAGCAATCGAGAGAATTAAAGAAAAAACAAAAGTAAGTAGAAAAGATGCAGGAGGAGGAACAAAAGCAAGAGGACGAAAGTATTCAGAAAGAAGAATAAGAATGTAAAGAAAGAAAAGACATGTTGGAACAAGAATAATTGAGAAAGAAGGAAGAAGCAAGAAAACGAAAGTTGAGGAATTTGTAAGAGAAATTGAGGAGAAAATACAGACCAAAGACATGGAGGTTGAATAAGAGGATGATAAACAAGAGGTCTACATTGTTCCCATTGTAAAACAATCCAAAAATCAACATTCACCTCCTTTTATAGGTGGCCACATCCCATTCAGCGAAATGGGAAGATCTTCTCTAGATGATGATATGGTCATGGATATTTACAACCTAACCTTTGATCAACTAAAGAACAAATAGTACAATAAAGGTGGAAATGTTTTCCTAATGACCTAGTTCATCCTATTTCTATACATGCAGAGAGGGTGATTGTGTCCAATACCAAGAAGAATCTGAGGACAATCACAATAATAAATTTAGCCTTTGTAGAAGTTTCAAAAGTAAACACAAATTTCTTGATGGAGGAAAATGAGAAATTGGAAAATGATCTAGCTACTACAAGACAACATATTGATCATCTCATAGATGAGAACTAAATATTTCCTTCCATTGATTCTCACTTGAAGGAGCTACGGGCAATGGTATTTGATAAAATTCAATCATTCAGAGGTACCATGAGATAGCTATATGAAGAGATGATCACCCTTCACAAGGAAATAGTTCGCTTGCATGTAATGCAAAATATATCACAAGGGAATATGAAATTTTCGAAGCTGATTCATGCATCCATCAACGTGGTCCAGGAATGGGGCACTAAGTACTGGAATGCACCATCAGAGTTGGAAAAAAAAAATACAGGAAGCATGTTATGCTCTTGACCTGCGAGAAATTTCAGAATACCAAATATGCAAAGAAATACAACCCAGAACATACAACAAAATGAGAAAAACAACAAGTATTTTATTATTCAGAGATGAAAGCCATGTTCACTTGCCTCTTCGAGGGGGCAACCTCCAGTAGAGCAGAGCTTGATTACAAAATAAGACATGATATTCCTCAATGGGGAGTCTCTATCCTTTATATAGGGTTCATACATACAATACCATGGGTCATTACCATGGTTCTCTCAATACCATCTATCTAATACCATGGCCCGTTTGCAACTAATTGTGGTCCCTTTCTTAAATGCGCGTCAACCACTTACAGTTATTAATACAAGATTTATTGACTCCTTAACTAACTATAACTATGACTCGACTCTATTACATAAATAAAGGGGTTAGGGTCAGACCCTAACAAAGCAAAATTGGAAAGGGTTGAGGTTAGAATGATTTTACAGAGTAACAAGCAACTTAGTACATATGTGGCTAACATTATAACTGCCTATTCACAATTTTAACATAGTTTGGACTCCTTGGTCAGAGTGCATAAGATTCCTTATGTTGTATATTTTGTAGAAACAAAGGGCATAAATGTCATTAGGCAATAAATTCCAAGGTACTTGAACAATTTGAAGTAGATTACCACTAAAGAAGATTTGGAGATCACTAGGTAGAAAATGTAACAATATGTAGCCGAACCTACCAAGGTAAACATGAAGCCGTTATTATTGTGGAATAATGTTCAATATGGTTCCAAAACTATCTATCAGGATGGTATGGAGGTAAGAGTCAAATATAAGCTAGATATTCCATACAAGTTTGAGGGCATAGCAACAAAATACAAAGCTTGGTACCAATATGTTACAACAAAGCTACAAGTTGAAGTTGTTGAGCTAGAGTTTCCTCTAGCTCAAACATAATGTATATAGTTTTGTCTTATTGGGCTCTAGCCACATTTTGTCTCATATAATTTTGTATTTAGAAAATAATAAGAAGTGTAATTGGAAGTCTAAGAGTCAAATATGGAATATGAAACATCATTAGATAAAATAAATACAAAAGAAGTCCAAGAGTCATGAGGGACTATCAAAGGTCACAAGGGGAGGTGAAAATTCACCTTAGTTGTTATAAATAAACCCTCATAACTCAATTAAAGGGATTGTAAATTGAGATTGGTAGCCTTAGCTTATCTAGACTAGCATAGGAGTGATTACCATTCTTTGGAGAAACAAGTGGCGACTTCATGTTCCACTATTGGGGCTAGTGTCATATCATTTTATTGTGTGCTTGGGAGTTTTCATTAATTATCAAAACTCTCAGAGGCAACACACTTTTATGCATGTATCAAGGATGTTTTAAGACTATTATTTAAATGTTTACAATATATGTTATTTCATTCATGCTAACGTCAATGAACTATTTCGTTAACTTTAGTATGTATCTTGTTAGAAGTGTGTTATATGTGCTTTCATGATTGTTATTATCTTGTGAACTATTTTGCAGGCTAACTAACGATTCTTTCATATGTTTATGTGGCTCTTTTGGGATAATACTATTATTTTTATTCTTGAGGCTCACTCTCTTTCTCATTGATAGAACCTTTTATGCATTACAATTGATATTCCATAAAGTTTAATGACTTTCTATCACCAAAGCTATGTGTATATATTATTATGTGTTTATTGCAGCCAAGCCATATCTTTAAGATCACCGTTATGGAAACCAACTGTATTTCCAGTTGGGGCTTCTACTCCAAATGGCGTGGGGTCTAATTAGGACTTTACATTGAGGAGAACACCTTCCTTGTTGTTGGCATCCAACACTGTTAATAGTGACCTAGCAAGGTTTTGAAGAATATTGTGAGGGAGGATGATAAAGAAACAAAATTATACACACATAAGACAAAGCAAGAAATAAAATGGTTAATTTTCCTTTAAAATTATAATGTGTGAATTAATAAAAAAGAAAAAATTTTGACAATAGGTTTCGCATGTGAACTAAAATCCTAATGAGATAACATACTTCCACTCAATTAGTAATTGGGCCTTACAAAGAATTTTACAAGGGTATTGGGGTCATGTCTTGAAATTATTGGAAATGTTTCAAGCAACCAAAAACCCAACCAAGGTATTTTTGAGAAATCAATAGGCTTGTAGATTAACGTTGATTTCTTTGTCATGATAATTACTTGTGAATATTTGTTGGATTTACTAAATTTTATGTTCTTATTATTCATCAAGCAATTACCAAAAGTATAAAACATGAAGATCGTAGGAGATAAAGAACACAAAGATGTAGGCTCCAAGCCATGGCAAAAACCGTACAAAGTGGAACCCAAGGAAAATTATCTTCTTATAGAATTAGATAAAATTTAGATATCCAATACCCAAGACCAAGACCAAAACTACCACATAGACCTGATTCAACCCTCCTTCACTTCATATCTGTCAAACCATAGTCAACAAAAGTCAATGCTGGTCAAATCTTAGAAATATGGTCATCTCCTGAAATTTTAGCCTTGCAATACCACATAAGCTGCCTCAAAAACTCACATGTGTGAACCTAAATTTTTGTTTCTCCTGACTTCACCCTTTCTTCTTTCTTTCTCCTTTGAATTTCTCATTGAAATTCTTTTTTCCTTTTCACAAAAAAGGAAGTGGTGAGTGAGTACTCCAATAGGTCAAACTTCTCTCTATATACAAATCCAGGAGGCTGAATAGGTGCCTTCTTCTAGGTCAACTTGGTCTTGTGGGTGACAAATTCACTCTTTTTGTTTCAAAATATATAATATATATATATATATATATATATATATATATATATATATATATATTATATATATATATATATATATATATATATATATATATATATAGTCCAAATGAGACTTTGACACATGACAAAATATTCTTTTTGACTCAATAAACCCTAGAAGCATGAATACCATGCTTTTACTAGAATAATAATAATATAATATATATATATTTTTCCTTCTTTTTATTGAAACAAGTACAATGATACTTATGAAGACCGAACCTAGTTACACTTCTCAACAGGTATGGAAGGGGATTATAATTATGGGTAGTGGGGCCACGTCTTGAAAAATTTGGTGATGCTTCCAACATCCATTCAAAATCACCTCCAGGTGCAAGTGCTCCAACAATGGCTACCAATATGGAAAAAATCCCTAAGATGTAGCCACTAAGGTACCTACACTTAGTGGGGATGAATGAATCTCAGATCCTGGTTAGCAACATTTGACTCATATCCCCTACCAAGCATCTATAGATATAGGGCGGTCTGTGATAATTCACCGTTTAAGACTTACCCCCTTCACAGATTTGTACTCATAATATACTTTTGCATTGGGTTACATATGATTTTAATTTTGCCTAAAAATGCAAATTCTATGTTTCAATGTAAACAACCACAATGTATTTTTGGGATGCCTACCCCCATGGTCCTAACCTGAACTATCAATTATTTTGTGACCTCTTACCTTGCTTAAGGTGTGCCGAAATGTAAATTAAAATAAACTAAGCACAAATATTGCAAGATAACATAGTGGTCATGTGTGCATTCACAAAATGTTTGAGATTGTAAACATGTGCAAGTGACACTTACTCCTAATTAAACAAAGTTCTTTAATCATAGTCATAACTTAAAATAAACATTAGTCTTAATTTAAAATTATAATAAATCATAATTGATGAAAAAGAAAAAGAAAGCCTGATAAGATTAGAAACAATGTTATTGGAGGGAAATTGAGAAAACAAAGACTTTAACAACCTACAACTCATTTCTTAAAGTCAATATAAATGATGTAGATCTTAATTAAGGTGCATGCTCTATATTTTGAAGGGAAAGAAATGAGAAATGTCTATGCACTATGCATTGTAGAGAAAACAAAATTCCTACCTCCCACACACTCATTGCTTACTTATTTTGGTCCCAAGATTGTCCCTCATATTGCATAGCAATGGAGACATGAGAAGGTGTGATGGTATTTCTGTTAACAATTTTGAGAGTAAATGTTGCAGTTAAGGCCTCATGATTTTTAGAGGAAGTATCAAATGAATCTCTAAATCATTCCATCTTAGATTTCAAGAAACAACAATAATCTAACAATAAAAATCCTAAGAACAAATAAAATTGTAAAAAATTAATTAAACATTTGTTAATCGAAAGAGCCCAATGACATATAAAATAGTGAAAATGAAAAGAATAAAAATTAAAAAAACTACTACTATAAAAATTAAATAAATAAATAAATAAAGCAAAATGATAAATAATAATAAAACAAATACCCTCTATCAAAATGTCACTTATTTTACTTAACTGCTATTCTCCTTTGTCTTTCCACTTCATTATTTCTCTCTAACTTAGTTAATTAAACATATTTTAGTTAATAAATAAAAAAATGACATAAAAATAAAAAATTCAACGATCTTATAAAAAATATTTGATTATATAAAAATGGAAAATATATTTATTATTATTATTATTATTATGATTATGGATTTACATACTATTTGTCTATATGTTAGTTTTATATATTTATTTAATGAAGCGAGTTAATATCTTAAATTTTAATAAAACTTTCTTAATATTTAAATTAAAAAACATCTCTAATATATTCGACATTCTTATATGTTTATTTTTCCTTTATTTTTTTTACAATAGTTTTAAGGTCTTTTATTATTTAAAATAAGCAAAATTTAATTATTTTAAGATTTTAAAAGTATATAGGTTTTATTTAAATAAATATATAAAATTTTCAAAATCCTAATTGTTGTTTTTTAAAGATGTTATTCAAATAATTTTTAATTGCATTCCAAATAAAATTTTTCCAATAAAAAGTCTCAAGGTAGCTCAATTTACTATGGCTATGTAAATAAAGTATTATGTGTGAGGAAGTTTGATGTTCAAATCCCCCGATTTATGGTCCTAGAGTTTATAGTGGTAGTAGTGGGAATTGACCACATATCACTAGCATATTTACTGATTCCTCTAGTAAAAAAAAACCTCACCCAATAAAAACAAAATAAAAAACATATCAACTATGCTCGAAAACATATTCCATGAAATCCTATTTTCCTTCATATAAATGCATACACTAAGTAGGATTAACTATCATATTCGTTTGTTAGTCAAAATAATAGTTTTCGGTTTAAAAACTTTTCTTTGAGGGATTCACTATACTCTTTTTTGCTTAATTCTGTATATCATTACAACAATATTTTTGTTGGGCACGGGATCCCCCAAGGGAAGTTTTGGGGCTTAGAGCCTAGATTTTGGTCAAAAATGATAACTTCGATGTAAAGAATTTTCATTTTGTGGGCGCAGAGCACGTAGTTTGTAGAAGAGTCACAGGGTTGTCCACCCTCAATTTTGTATAAATAGAACGAGGCTCTAAGTAATCAATCGATCATGGAATCTTATGATGGAATAGAAGCATAGCGGAAGATCTAAAGTGTAAACTCTAGTTTTGGGTCGTAGAGTAGGAGAAGGCTCTGTAGCTGAGTGCGCAGAGGCCTAGTAGTCCGCAACTAAGTGCACAGGGTGAGTTGAGTCTGTAACAGTTGAAGAATTAATAAAGAGAAGTTTCATATCCATTCTGCGTGTTTATTTCATGTTTTATGCATATGATACATTGAATATACATAGCACTGTTAATTCTTATATGATGTGTGAATATATATGAATATGTTGATTATGGGAATACAAGATAGAATATCTGTTTACGCGAAGTTAACTAAGATATTTAAGAAGATAAGTAAGATACACTGTGTAGTTTGGGGAAGTAGCGTAGGGCGCTGCCATAGCAGTGCGAAAGCATCTCGGCCCCTGGTTAGGGTTGCGCGAAGGCAATTATAATAGATCGCGAAGGTATTGAAGGTTAGGATAGTGCATGAAGTGACTTGTGTGAAGGTAGGCAAAGTTGGACTAAATCGACACCTTAGAAATGTCAAGGGTGGAGAAACTTGTTTCCAGCATCCTCCCATACTGCTTCGGATGAGACTTCAGTCCACACTCCGTGGGCTGATGCTGAAAGGGCCAGTAGTCTAGGGATTTGTTTTGCTAAATAACTCCAAACCTGGGTCAGGCCCCCTTAAGCCAACAAATGGTTCCATTGTTGGGACCAGAATCTGCATAGAGATGTCTGATGTTGTATCATTGGAATCCAACTAAGAAGGAAATTGAAGGCTAGTTGGATAGAAGAATTCATGAGTTCGTGGCGCAGGAGAACAGGAACCCGCGACTATCAAAAGAAGAGTGGTTAGACTGATACCTATACACAGAGATCCATGAAATATTCTTCGTGTCTTTCCATACTGAGCTGTACGAGTGGATCACAAAGCTAGCAGATAGCCAAGGAAGGTTGAAACTTGACGGTCCTATTGTGTGGACCCTAGAGTTAGTGCAAAGGTTGGAAGCATCGGAGGAAAATATCGCGTGCGCCGTTGACCATTGGCTCGATCATATTATAGGAGGATTTATTACTGAGTTTGTGGTTGACACCTTAGTCAGCTACAACGAGGCAAAGCAATTCTTTCTCAAAGAACCACGAGGTAAGTACGTAAATTCTTTGAATACTTGGATTAAAATGCTATTGTGTGAAAAGGGGGTTATGCTGTTACCTTGATGTTCAAGGCTACGTGAAGTGGAAAAGCTTACTGGAACGAAGTCAATAAGGCACCAGAAACTAGCCCCTTGATTGGGACGAGGAAAAGCTCGCGAAGGTCTCACCGTGAAGTGCGATCCATATGATAAGGCAAATAATTCCGCGAATACCACCTCCACCCACACCGCCATCAACTTCACCACCATCACCTCCATCTTCACCCGTACCACCTCTGCCACCACCGCGATTGAATATGGAAAGTACAGTGAAGTTTCATGTGTTCAAGGGATTAGGAAATGAGGATCCAGACCAATTCTGGTTCGTTGTAAGAGCCGTATGGGAAGCACAAGGAGTTACAAATGAAAATATAAAGAAAGCGACACTGGTTAAGGCTTTGCAGGACCGCGCACTGACCTGGTATATTAAGCACTCCAATGATAATCCAAATGTGAGAATCACGAATATCTAAGCAGCACTAAATAGATAATTTAGAAGGCCAAAGTTGGAAGCAAAGTCAATCATTAGATTCAAAGAGATCACAATGCTACCAGGCGAGACTCCTTGGGAATTGGATTGGAGGATGAAATGTACAATTCACGAAACTAATATGAACCTGACAGATGGACAACATCGCGAATGGTTTGTAGCTTCGCTACTGCCACATTAAGAAGTGTGCTATCGCAGTAGAAGATAATGACTTAGGCAGAGGCCTTAGAGATTACTATGAGGCTACATGAGACCCTGATGCAAGATCCTAACTTAGGAGTTCAGAAGATCCATGTGCAGCTGAAGAATTTATGCCTTGATATGCAGAGTTTGAAACATGACAATATAGCTCGACCAGAAGTGCGTGAAGAAGTGTGGTGCGTAAAATGTAAGGTTCAGGGTCATGATAAGGACCACTGCCCAATTTTCGCAAATTACCTCGTAGGAGGAGGACCGATTCCATTAAGGCTGGAAGCACAAGCATGACCTAGCATGACACCTGCTTTGTGGTACGTGATTTGTCAAATAGTAGGAAAACATGCCACGGAAAATTGTCATTTGTTCCAAAAGTATACACAAAATTCGCAACAGTTGTTTTGCAACTTTTTTAGGTCAGTAGGACACGTTGAGCGCACTTGTAGAAGCTATGATTTAATGATGGATAGAATGCCCACCTATAGAGTTTAGGCCAAAACCTGGCCCCTTGACCAAAATGCAGGAATAACACGAACAGGATTTCCGTGGTGTGGACGAGGCTGAGGCGGAGGAGGACCTGGAAGAGGTCGCGAACAATTGATATGCTACAATTGCGGAGGGCTAGGACGTTATGCCCGCGATTGTACGAACCCCATGCACCCATCATGTTTGTATTTCACATTTTTTGATCATGAGACAAAAGATTGTCCTACGTTGATAGCTAGGATACATGACAAAGGAGTGCTATCGCCTCCCCCGACTTAGAACCTGTAGATGATGAGGCCTGAGCCGCGCGAGGAAGATCCGATTGTGAACATTGTGCTCCGAAGTGGAATCACGACAAGAGATGACAAAGGAAAACAACTAGAAGATAGTACTTGGGTTCACAAAGCTCTGACGAAAGAATTGGAGTTTGATTTGGAGCGCACCCGGGAAACCTTCATGGAAGCTAAGAAGAGCTTTGCTGATGTCTCCACTTCAAGAAGCAAAGATAGAACAGAGCCGGAGACGGACCCATCTATGCTCATGACTTTCCTGGAAACATGTATGAAGCTACTGTGCGACAGTAATGCTGTAAAAGTATTACAGGAACTCATAAACAGATGCGTTGGGACCACACTAGGATATCTGCACGTAGTCCAGAAGATTGGAAAGCATAAGATAAGGACGGGAAGAGAAATGAGACTAAACATGCAGATTGGAGAATATGAGATGGATCAAGTTATCCTAGATTTAGGATCAGATGTGAATGTCTTGTCGAAACAGACATTGGACCGAATGGGGAGACCTATGCTGTAGTGGTCTCCTATTCATTTGTGAATGGCAAACCAACAGAAAATAATACCCATGGCGTGATTGCAGGGAATAACTGTGGATATTAAGGGAGTGAGTGTGCTGACAGAATTTGTAGTGATAGAGATTGTTGATGACAAGAATCCCTACCCTGCGCTCTTAAGAATTGATTGGGCCACTGACATGAACAGGGTGATTAATATGAAGAAGCTCAGGATGATTTTTGAGAGGAAGTCACTACGCGTAATTATACCCTTGGACCCTATTGAAGGATCAAGCTATACGGAGCCGGTGAGTAACTATGAAAGTGATGATGATTTAGACTGCATCTATAAGATAACATCACAAAACCAGGACTGGGTGAATCCCACCGCAGATGGGCAGATTACGTGGGAGTGTGAAAGCTCTTGTACTTTGGATTCAGATGAGGAGACAGAGCGATGGTGGAATCGGTTACATGAGGTAACTACACTAAATTGTAATATGATGACAATGTCGCTACGCTGTGTATCAACAAAAGTAAGAGACCTTCCTACTTATGATGGTCTAAGTGAGGTAGATACCTTCTTGAATAACTTTGAAAGCGAGGTGCCAGAAAAGCAACACTTCTAGGCCTTGGACTTTTTACTGCGCGCTACGCCTGTGAGGTGGTGGGGTACGAACAAAGGGAGATTTGATGACTGGCGCGAGTGCAGGGGAATGATACACATACAATTTGGGAAGCTTAGGGTGTGACTAATAGACAAGTACAATGGGCAGGATGATCAGTGCACGCATCTGACCAAGTGGACGCAGGCCTATGAAGAAAAGCCACAACCTGAGTGGGTGCACCTGTTCTGTCATACCCTGGATGTTATACCAATGAACTGGTGTATAGAAACATAGCTCCGCCACGAGATAGGTGAATGGGATGTTCTGCATGAAGGGTTCGTAATGACCTTCAGTTTCGAGGATGGGTGGGACAGTTTTGATGAAGTGATACAAGAGGTAAAGGCAACCATCTTACAAGAGTAGGTAGAAGTGATTCAACCTGAATGGGCTACTCAGCTGAGTTGTGCACTGGAATGTTATAATGTAATTGCTGAAGAAGAAGACAAGGTTCCGCGGAAAGTTAACATTCTAGAGACGGAAGGCCACCGCGAGATTCAGGGACCACAGATTGAGAACCCTGACATATCGCCTTGGTAAAGAATAAGAGGGTAAACATTAGTACAGAGGCAGAACCTAAACTCGTGAAGATTAGAGACTATTGGGACGACGCGGCAATGGATAAGGTTGCTAAATTACTCCGCGAATATCAGGACTTATTCCCAACCAATTTTACGGATTTAAAAGGAATAATCAAAGATTTAAGGGTAATCAAGATCACGTTAAACCCTGACGCAAAGCTAGTTAAGCATAGGCTGTATTGCTTAAATCCAAAATACAAGGAGAAGGTCCACATAGAACTGGACAAGGCGCTTGTGGCAGGAATCATTGAGCCTGTGGAGGAAGCTGATTGGTCCGATGGTGGTACAAGAGAAGAAGCAGAAGGATGAAATAAGAATATGTGTGGATCTCAGAAAGTTGAATGACGCATGTGTACATGATCCATTCCAAACTCCGTTCACAGATGAGGTGTTGGACAATGTAGGCAGTTAGGAAGCATATTCTTTCACTGATGGGTTCTCAGGGTACCACCAGATCAGAATCACGCCAGAGGATAGGAGCAAGACAACCTTCGCAACTGAGTGGGGTTGTTTTCAATATACTGTCATGCTGTTTGGATTGAAGAATGCTTACTATATTTTCGCGCGTGGTTGTTGTGGCATTTAGGGAATATATTCATAAGTTCTTGGAGGTCTATTTTGATGACTGGACTATATTTGGGCTGGTTAGGTGCCATGTAGCGAACTTGTGCTTAATGCTGGATACATGCTGAAGATACCAAATAGTGCTCAACATCAAGAAGTGTACGTTCCTCGTTCCTTTTGGGAACCTATTGGGGCATGTGGTTTGTAAACAAGGGTTGATGGTGGACCCCACGAAAATCGCGGTGATTCTGAATTTGGAAGCGCCGTTTAGTGCAAAACAACGACGCGCTACTCTGGGACATACAGGGTACTACAATAAGTTCATCAAAGGCTATTCCTAGATCACCGAGTCGATGGAAAAGTTGTTGAAAAAGGATGTCACGTTCTGCTGGAACAATGACTGTAAGAAAAACCTGGATGTATTGAAAGAAGAGATGGTTACTGCACTGATTTCGATCTTCCCGAAATGGAAGAAAGAGTTTCATTTCCATGTTGATGAGTCGAGCATAGTGCTGGGGGAAGTACTAACACAGGATGGGGGAGAAGGCTTGGATCACCCTATTATGTTCGCGAGTCGCAGATTATCCAAAGTAGAAAATAACTATTCCACCACTGAATGCGAGGGATTGGCTATGGTATATGTGCTCGAGACGTATCGACACTACTTGCTAGGAGGTCACTTAAAAAAAGTATATAGATCATTCCACGCTGAAGTACTTGGTTAATAAGCTTGTGTTGGGGGGGCGCATATGCAAGTGGCTTTTACTATTCCAAGAATATGATTTTGAAGTTGTTGTGAAGCCTGGATGATTGAACACAGGACTAGATCACCTATCACGCATTGAGACAGGGGAGGAACCTACTGTTGGGTTGTATTATATTCTTTCCACGACTAGCCCACATAGTTAACCGGGGGGTTAGAGGGGTGCAGAGCTCCCCTTCATTGCGCCGATTGTGTAGCGGGGGGGTCAGAGGGGGTTTGAGGTGTACTCGTGACCCCAATTTATGGGGTTCGGGGCAATGCCCCAGAAAATTTTGGTTTTGGACCCTATATTAGGTTGGGCGGACCCACCTATGGGTTTGTGCATGATTTTCGCACATGTTTTTGGACGCGATGGTTTTTCGGTCCATGGTATTGGATGCTTCAGCATGTATAAATATGTATTTTAACATTGAAAGGAACATAATGAAAAATCAAGCTGGTAGTCCCGGTTTTGGGATCCAAGGGAAAATCTTTGTGTATATGTGTTTTATGTGTTATGCTCTCGCATTGTTTATTTTCTGTGTTTTAGAATTCGTATGTAGGTAATTTCTGGACGGGGTTACAACCTACACCTACTAGTTTGGAGGAAGGGCTACCTGACGTGCGAATTTTTCTTGTGCGCATAGTGGATGGACATTTTGAAGATATAATTCACTTTTTAACCACTGGAATTGTGCCAACAAGGTACTCTGTCTATCTGAAGAAGGAAATAGTGGTGCGTGCGGCAGATTTATCTGTCATTGCGGGGAATATATATAAGATGGGGAATGATGAGATACTGTGAAGGTATGTAACTGCGTTTGAACAAAACAATATCCTTGCAGATGCTCATGGGAGCGTTGCGGGAGGAAATTATGCAGGGAGAGCGACCATGCAGAACATTCTCCGTGCAGGGTTGTGGTGGCTGACCCTTCATCAGGATTCAAAAGCGCATTGTAAGGCCTATGATGTATGTCAAAGAATAGGTAAACAATCGCAGAGGGGCGAGATGCCTTTGAATCCACAAATGATGTTGCAACCTTTTGAAAAGTGGGCAATCGACTTTGTAGGACCTATCAAACCTCAAGGAAAGATAGGCATGAGATATATTATCACTACGATGGAGTACTTGACTCATTGGGCAGAAGCACAACTGGTAAAAGATTGCATGGGTGCGACGACCGTGAATTTTCTGTTTGAACACATACTGATGTGATTCGGATGTCCGAAGATCTTGGTGAGCGATCACGGTACACATTTCCTGAATGAGACAATTAGCGCGCCGACGAAAGAGTTTCAGGTGTATCATCAGAAAAGCACACTGTATCACCCACAGGCTAATGGGACAGTAGAAGCGTTTAACAAAGTACTAAATATTGCACTGACCAAGGTATGCAATGTGCAACAAAGTGATTGGGACTTGCGCGTACCCGCAAAATTATGGGCTTATAGGATGACATGCAAGAAGTTGACGGGATAGAAACCCTTTAGGCTTGTCTATGGAGTGGAAGCTGTAATGCATATGGAATACATCGTGCCTAGTCTGCACATAAGAACGTTCACAGGTATGACGCACCGCAAAGCCCTGGAGGAGAGGTTTGTGCAGTTGAAGGAGCTCGAAGAAGAACGACTTTTGGCTGGATTCCATCAGTAGGTACAAAAGCAACGAGAAAAGGCCTGACACGATTGACATATTATATTACACACCTTTAAGGAAAATGATTTGGTGTTTTTGTATGATAGTAAGTTCGATAAATTCCCAAAAGCTCAAAATGCATTAGCTAGGATTTGTATGTTATTAAGGAGATCATAGATGGTGGCGCGGTGCAGTTGGTAAAGTTAAATGGAGAAATCTTCCCAAGAAAAGTCAATGGCAGTCATTTGAAGGTGTACACAGGGGTCTCAACCATCTGAGTACCCGATAGAAGCACAATCTTAACACTCTAGGCAGTTGAAAGGAGGTGCGGGACTATAAACTACTCTGCCCAGAAGCTGCACGATGTCAAGATTGCGCATAGTAGCGAAGTGTCACAGGGTCCATAACAACGCGAGGGTAGCTGCGCTGCCGCATGGGTCGGCTGGAAAGTGACCGTTACAGTCACTATTCACAATGTGATGCTTGGTTTGAGACCAAATGTAGCGGGCGATAGGCAATTAAGGTGAACTTTATGGGCTAGATTCTTGAAAATTTGCCACCAAGTGAGCATTGGACCGAATGTGGGGGGAATGATTGAATTCAAATTCAAAAGGCACTACAATTACAAAGGGGTGTCGAGCAAACAACACTTGGAAATTTGAGAACTGAGCTGTTGTGCGCCTAGACACTCATGAACCCAGACTTGTTTGATATTTTGAAGGCAAAGTCATTGTTTGAGCACTTACCCTAGCCGTTGAGAGAATTGTGGAATAGTATTATGGCAGCACCTAAGGAAGCCATGGATGCCAGAGTAATGACCGCTAAGAAGGCCGCATAGGCCATGACGATAGGAGAAGCCCTAGAAAGTCCCAGGATAGTCGCAAAAATCCGTAAACCACTGCGCACGCCGAGACCCAAGAAAGACAAGCAGCCTATGGTATTGGTGTGCGTTTCCCCTTGGAATCCGTTAAGGACTAGGCTTACCATGGAAGAAAAGGGGAAGGCGATCAATTTGGAAGCCGATGAGGAGGAAGACTTTGAAGAAATCCTGGTAGAGGAGGAGGAGGATGTAGAAATGGAGGTGGAAACCCAGGGTGTAGATCCTCTGACCAAGTTGCTCGCATATGTTCCTCTGCGGAAGGGGAAAGCAAAAGGTGCCCAAAGAACTAGATGAGAGAAAGAGCTCTATGTAGAATCCGCTGCTCCGTGATGACATTATTTTTGACAAAGCACACTTGGGGCGAGTGTCTGTATTAAAATTTGAAGACTGGGATCTTCCATACCACGAGAAGTTTCGACATTTGGCAACCGCACACCTCATACACCAGAAGAAAGACGTGTCGATGGGAGTTATAGAGTTGGAGCTGCGTAAGTGGCTGCGAGGTGTAGAAAAGACAAGACTATTAAACTTGCTATGGGTGCCGCATTACCATTACGCCCCAATGACTATTTTTGTCATCAGGCTGCTGCTCTGCCTGGTGCATGATGGGTGCTTGTGGCTGGAGGAGCCCATCCCCATCACAGACCACTTAATTAACAAAATTATGTGGCTCCCTTGCAAAGGGGAGGATCCAACGAATATCTCGAAGGGAAAGGGTGATGACTTGGCCATTCCAGAGGCCATGAAGAAGAAGTTTAAGCTAGAAAAGAAGAAGAGAGGCTATGCAATTTCCAGCATCAATAACCCTGCGGTCAAAGTCGTGACACAAATATTGGCCGGAAAGGTTATGTGGAAGTGTTGCACGGATGAGGTGCCTGCGTCGATGGTTGCACTTGCCACGCAATGCACAGAAGGGGTCCAGTTTAACTGGGCAAACTACTTGTGTGGCAAGTTCCTTGAGAACTGCCGTGTGGCACAGGAGCAGGGGAAGACTTTTCATTATGTGTGGTTGCTGTTGTCCATAGTGCTATTGGCATGGGAATTGCCCGAGGATAGCCAGTTCCTAGTGATTGCGCAGGACCTTTCGGAGGCAGGGAAGTATGCTTCACTGTGGGCAACCTGAGATGCGCAGAGGATTAGGGACAGTAAGATATTCTGGGTGTTCATGGAGATGAACATCGAAATGGGGATTAATCACAAGCTGTGTTTAGCGCCCACGGTCTACAATAGTTTGTAGAGCTTCGTGGAGTTCAAGGAAGATTTCCACCACATGTACATCAGGGTGCAGAAGGACCTCGCAAAGACATGGAATGAACTACCCTACTTGGCAAAAAAATACGTCATCTTTGCGGTCCTTGAGTCATGGCCACTGGAGTGGCACGCTACAACTCACAGTGGAAGCAGAAAAGTCCGCTGTGCAGAGGAAAAAGGATGAGGCAAAACTGCAGATGGCGTAGTTGGCAGAGAAGTGAAGGAATGAAGCAATGACAACCAAGGCCCAGGTAGCACAGGATGCTACGAAGGTGGAAGAAGAGTAACAGAAGGCAACACAGGAGGAGCATGAAGGACAAAAGTCACCTTTGCCCAAATAGGAAATATATACAAAGCAAGGTGGCACAAACCCTAGTAGTCTGTAGCTGAGTGCGCAGACCCCTGCAACTGAGTGCCCAACAAGCCCCCAACGTAAACATCATGACTTGTCCTCGAGTCACTCTGTCCAAGTGTAGATCTTTGTGTGAAGACCTCCCAATTCTGCCTGGATCACTGCAAGAATGGTAGCGCACTGAGCGATTGCCTGATGCACTTCCTAGACATGTTGTTCAGAGACTGTTGTAGTTGAATTGATTCCCTGAACTTGTTCTTGTGTTCCTTGGCATGAGGGGGCCTGATCCAAGTTTGAAGTTATTTAGCCAAACAAATCCCTACACTATTGGCCCTTTCGACATCAGCCAACAGAGCACGGACTGAAGTCTCACCCGAAGCAGTATGGGGGAATGCTAGAACCAAGTTTCCGCATCCTTGAGATGTCTGAGGTGTCGATTTAGTTCAACTGTGCCTACCTTCATACAAGTCACTTCATGTACTGTCCTAACTTTCAATACCTTCGTGATCTATTATAATCACCTTCGCGCAGCTCTAACCAGAGGCCGAGATGCTTTCGCGTTGCTATGGCAGCGTCCTACGCTACTTCCCCAAACTATACGATGTATCTTACTTATCTTCTTAAATATCTTAGTTAACTTCGCATAAATAGATATTTTATATTGTATTCACGTAATCAACATATTAATATATATATTCGCGCATCATATAAGCATTAACAGTGCAATGTATATTCAATGTAACATATGTATAAAAAAAGAAATAAACACGCAGAATGGATATGAAACTTCTCTTTATTAATGCTTCAAATGTTATAGACTCAACTCGCCCTACGCACTCAGCTGCAGAGGTCCACGCACTCAGCTATAGACTACTAGGCCTCTGCGCACTTAGCTACAGACTACTAGGCCTAGTAGTATGTAGCTGAGTGCGCAGAGGCCCGCGCCCAACAGGCGCCCAACACAAACATCGTGACTCGCCCTCGAGTCACTCTGTTGAAGTGTAGATCTTTATAAGAAGACCTGGCAATTCTGCCTGGATCGCTGCAAGATCGACAATGCACTGAGCGATTGCCTGATGCACTTCCTAGACGTGTTGTTCAGAGACCGTTGTAGCTAAACTGATTCCTTGAACTTGTTCTTGTGTTCCTTGGCATGAGGAGGCCTGAACTAAGTTCGGAGTTATTTAGCCAAACAAATCCCTACACTATTGGCCCTTTCAGCATCAGCCAGTAGAGCGCGGACTGAAGTCTCACATGTAGCAGTATGGGGGGACGCTGGAACCAAGTTTTTGCACCTTGAGATGTCTGAGGTGTCGATTTAGTCCAACTGTGCCTACCTTCATGCAAGTCACTTCACGCACTGTCCTAACCTTCGATACCTTCATGATCTATTATAATCACCTTCGCGTAGCTCTAACCAGGGGCTGAGATGCTTTCGCGTTGCTATGGCAGCATCCCGCGCTACTTCCCCAAACTATACCATGTATCTTACTTATCTTCTTAAATATCTTAGTTAACTTCGCGTAAATAGATATTTTATCTTGTATTCACGTAATCAACATATTAATATATATTCACGCATCATATAAGTATTAACAATGCAATGTATATTCAATGTAACAAATGCATAAAATAGGAAATAAACATGTAGAATGGATATGAAACTTCTCTTTATTAATGCTTCAACTGTTACAGACTCAACTCGCCTTGTGCACTCAACTACAGGGGTCTGCGCACTCAGCTACAAACTACTAGGCCTCTGCACACTCAGCTGCAGAGCCTTCTCCTACTCTATGACCTAAAACTAGACTTTACACTTTAGATCTTCTGCTATGCTTCTATTCCATCATAAGATTCCATGATCGATTGATTACTTAGAGCCTCGCTCTACTTATACAATCTCATGGTCTGCGGACCATGGGTAGATATTTACGGCTGACATTACAATACAAAATTGAGGGTGGACAACCCTATGAATCTTCTACAAACTACGTGCTTTGCGCCCACAAAATGCGGAGTCTTTACATCAGAGTTATCATTTTTGACCAAAATCTGGGCTCTAAGCCCCAAAACTTCCATTGGTGGATCCATGCCCAACAAGCCCCCAACACAAACATCGTGACTCGCCCTCGAGTCACTCTAACGATGTGGAGATCTTTGCGTGAAGACCTTCCAATTTTGCCTAGATCGCTGCAAGATTGACAATGCACTGAGCAGATGCCTGCTGCACTTCCTGGACGCATTGTTCAGAGACCACTGTCGCTGAAATGCTTCCCCGAACATGTTCTTGTGTTCCTTTCATCTATGCAAGCTTTGCATCAATAGAGGCGGTAATGACATACGCCTCATCAATCGATGGTTGTAAGCGCGTTCAAAATGGTTTCCTTATGTCGAACAACATCCACCTGCTCCTTGAGTGCTTTCACCTGCTGCATCTGTGCGAGCCTCTATGTAAGGGAAATCGTCTGCGCGGTCCCTTTTACTTCATCATATTTCTGTTGTAGCTCACACGCTTATGTTTCTAGGCGTTGTATGTTCGGGTCCTCCTGCAGGGTGGTGATAACCTCGAATGACTCCTCGAACAACTTTGTGCAGTCTCTCACTGCACTATTGACCTCCACTATTGTTGTTGTAATTGCAATGGCACGTTGCTCCTTAACCTCTGGCGGAGTTGAAGTTTGCGCCTTCAATTACAGTTCGACTATCTAAAGGTTCAATTCGAGCTTAACCTTAGTCATCTCTTCCTTTACCTTGCACACCCCTGCTGCTAGTTTTCGAATGCGCTTCCGTTGGTTCCTCTGCTTGGATGTCCATCTCTGGGACCTTCAACAAGATTCCTCAACCACCTACACTAGATGTTGGTTCTGTGCCACTACCTCATCGTGCTACAGGCTCAACTGTTCAATGTTGATGCACTGCTCACTCATGACCCAGAGCGTGCAACACTCCCTGGCTCGAAGTTCTGTAGTAACTCCATCCTGCAAAACATAGACCGTCTCCTGAGGGAGAGCAGTGAGATTTATCCCGATTCCCTTCAGCCTGCTAACCATAGGCCTGTTGGCCTCCTTTTCTGTAACTAGTGCTCCCTTTGGCAACACTATTTTGTTATTCATTCGGGTGCACAACATATCCTTGACCGCGGTCATGCCTAGTGCCAGGCTGGTTGACACAGTGCTAGCCTGTGGGATGCGCACCTGCAACTCCTGTATCTGTGCTGGAAGATCCCCTAACACCATCTAGTGTTCCTCTGTGAACCGCTGAGGATCTTCATGGTGACGTCCCTCACCATCTCCCCAATGTCATACAGATCCCCCTTAGTGAGGGTGATCGGGTCGAAAGAAGTTTTTGAAGCCTTCGACTTCTTCCGTGGCCCTACCTACTCTCCTGGGTGCTATCGTTTCAGCTGTGTGGATGTTATGTATATTATCTTCCGGATACATCGCAAAGGCCTAGTAGTATGTAGCTGAGTGCGTAGAGGCCTAGTAATCTGTAGCTGAGTGCACAGGGCGAGTTGAGTCTGTAACAGTTGAAGCATTAATAAAGAGAAGTTTCATATCCATTCTGCGTGTTTATTTCCTGTTTTATGCATCTGTTACATTGAATATACATTGCACTGTTAATGATTATATGATGCGTGAATACATATTAATATGTTGATTACATGAATACAAGATAAAATATCTATTTACGTGAAGTTAACTAAGATATTTAAGAAGATAAGTAAGATACATGGTATAGTTTAGGGAAGTAGTGTAGGGCGTTAGCATAACAGCGCAAAGGCATCTCGGCCCCTGGTTAGAGCTGCGCGAAGGTGATTATAATAGATCACGAAGGTATTGAAGGTTAGGACAGCGCGTGAAGTGATTTGCATGAAGGTAGGCATAGTTGGACTAAATCGACACCTCAGACATCTCAAGGGTGCGGAAACTTGGTTCCAACATCCCCCCATACTGCTTCGGGTGAGACTTCAGTTCGCGCTCTGCTTGCTGATGCCGAAAGGGCCAATAGTGTAGGGATTTTTTTGGCTAAATAACTCCGAACTTGGGTCAGGCCCCCTCATGCCAAGGAACACAAGAACAAGTTCAGGGAATCAGTTCAGCTACAATGGTCTCTGAACAACATGTCTAGGAAGTGCATTAGGCAATCGCTCAGTGCGCTACCGATCTTGCAATGATCCAGGCATAATTGGGAGGTCTTCATGCAAAGATCTACACTTCGATAGAGTGACTTGAGGGCAAGCCATGATGTTTGTATTGGGGACCTGTTGGGCGCGGGATCTCCCAAGGGAATGTTTGGGGCTTAGAGCCCAGATTTTGGTCAAAAATGATAACTCTGATGTAAAGACTTTGCATTTTGTGGGTGCATAGTGCGTAGTTTGTAGAAGAGTCATAGGGTTGTCCACCCTTAATTTTGTATTGTAATTTCAGCTGTAGAGATCTACCCATGGCCCACAGACCATGGGATTATATAAATAGAACGAGGCTCTAAGTAATCAATTGATCATGCAATCTTATGATGGAATAAAAGCATAGCGGAAGATTTGAAGTGTGAAGTCTAGTTTTGGGTTGTAGAGTAGGAGAAGGCTCTGCAGTTGAGTGCGTAGAGACTTAGTACCCCGCAACTGAGTGCGCGGACCCTTGCAGTTGAGTGCGCAGGGTGAGTCGAGTCTGTAACAATTGAAGCATTAATAAAGAGAAGTTTCATATCCATTTTGTGTTTATTTCCTGTTTTATGCATCTGTTACATTGAATATACATTGCATTGTTAATGCTTATATGATGCGCGAATATATATTAATATGTTGATTACGTGAATACAAGATAAAATATCTATTTACACGAAGTTAACTAAGATATTTAAGAAGATAAGTAAGATACATGGTACAGTTTGGGGAAGTAGTGCGAGATGCTGCCATAGCAGCGCAAAAGCATCTCGGCCCATGGTTAGAGCTGCACGAAGGTGATTATAATAGATCACGAAGATATTGAAGGTTAGGACAGTGTGTGAAGTGACTTGCATGAAGGTAGGCACAGTTGGACTAAATCGACACCTCAGACATCTCAAGGGTGCAACAACTTGGTTCCAGCATCCCCCAATACTGCTTAGGGTGAGACTTTAGTCCGCGCTCCGCGCGCTGATGCTGAAAGGGCTAGTAGTGTAGGGATTTGTTTGGCTAAATAAATCCGAACCTGGGTTAGGCCCCCTCAAGCCAATAGTTTGAATTAGTTTTTTAGAACACAACATTCACTACATAAAATTTTAAGTTGTGATATGACCCTTAGGCCTCAAAATTTGAACCTACAACTCTGATACCACATGTAACATACCTCTTACAGACACCATTTTTTTTTGCTTTTTTGATATATTTAACAATTTAGGTTACATATTTGGATACTGCACATTATCACCCAACTCTCTAAATTAATTTGTAACATTGATTTATAGATAATATTTCCATTATCTTATATATTGCTACTTTTAATTCAAAATAACTTCCTTGTATCACCATCATCTCACGTTATAATAGAGATACTATACTTTGAATTAATATTGCAGTACTTCTAATTAATTTTAATACATGAGTTAGACTTCAAGTTATATATATATATATATATTGCAGTACTTCTAATTAATTTTAATGCATGAGTTAGACTTCAAATTTTATATATATATAAAAGTTATATATATATCAAGTTAATTTGTAGCATTGATTTATAGATAATATTCCATTATATTATATATTGTTACTTATAATTCAAAATAACTTCCTTGTATCACCATCATCTCTTGTTATAACACAAGATACTATGCTTAGAATTAATCGTGCGGCACTTCTAGTACTTCCCATTAATTTTAATGCATGAGTTAGACTTCAAGACACACACACTTAAATCCTTGTAATCTGGCTCATTGAAAAGCGATATAACATAGGTCATTCAAAAGTGGTATAAACCATGAATGTAACACTAGGCTATATGTATTTTCGATGGTAATATAATATATATATATATATAAATAAAATGGAGTAGCAACTACACCCCCTCACTCTTAATTAATTTAAACATGGATATGCATATGGTTTCTCATTGCACTTGGTCCAAGGAATTTGTATGATGGGTTAAACCCGTTACCTTTACGTGGCACATGAATTGGAGTATGGGGTCATCCATCATTTAGGGTTGCATTTGATAGGCTACGTATTAAAATTCCCACTTGCCTTCACATGGTATTACCTTCCACGTGTGCTTTTTAATTTAATTTTATCTAGAAATCCAACCATGGACATTTGAAAGGTGTTCAATAGGGTAAAGAAACCCTAACTCCCATCTCGTTTGGTAATTTTTTCTTTGGATATTTCCGGCCAAAGTGCTGCTTTGATTTTCTTTTCTATGAATTCAAGGTGATATCTTTCCACATGGCCCATACTCTTATAGTTATTACACACATTCTCTCCCTGTGTTGACATGTTCACACACATAGAGGGAATGCCTATTACGTTAGTGACATAAAAATATACATTTTTATTTGGAATTTGCACTATTTTCCTTTATACTTCAACTTTCTTTTTATTCTCTTGATGTTTACATGAAAAATATACATAATGATATAAGTACAATAGTGATTATGAAAACCAAACTTAGTTACATTTTCTAACATTTCTTATTAATTAGGGAGGTATTTATAATCCCATACTTACAAGGATATATTCAAACTGAAATGTTCTCATAAGAAGAGTCAGATTGGTAAGCCATTTTTTAAGCATCATCAACATGATTAACATTGTCAAATACCAAGATAATGAGGCCTTTTTACTAACAATATATAAATCTCCACAAGTTTAGAGCACAATGCTAGGTGTTACACATATATGGACACCTTAGCCTCTTAAGGTACATAACCCATCCAAATGTTCACAAGGTATGTACTTCTAGGACTTATTCTTATCTTGAATTCACAATCCTCAAAGAATATATGTCATCTTCGAACACTCTTATCTTGGATCCTTTGTTAGATCCTCAAAGAGTGCTTGTCCATGGAACTACTTCCTATGTTGGATTTCCAATACTCAAGGAGCAAATATTTCCTAGATGCTTAACCAGTCCTCAATTCTCCATTCTCCCTACATAGCCTTCACTAGACATATGACTTTTAGTCCTTGCCTAGTGCATGACACATGGAAAAAGAATACAATGTCTCATATCACTCCTTCTTAACCAAGGAGGAGGTCATTACTCCTTCACATATAAAGGATATTTCTTTCTCCCTCCCAATCAAGGAGACTTAACCATACTCATATGTACCTTCTTTGTTTCTTTCAATGAATATTTCTTCTTCTTGTGTAGATAATAGTAGTAGCCGCAAAGGCTCCTCTTCTCGCACCATTGTATCATATCTAAGCTTCGACCTTCCTAGATGTTATGGAGCCAAACTTTTTCTCGATATTTCCTTATAACAGGGTTCATGTCATCAACTTTCTACACCAATTTCCGTCAATCATTATCTTCTTCATCATCATCAATAATATCTTGCCAAAACAATCAATCTAGAGTTAACCATTTCTCCTTCAATCCATTGGAAAGTTAATATCATTGGATTCAACATGACCAACAAGCTATCTTGTGACTTGCTACCTCTTCTTCCATTCATGGTGTGCTTATTTCAATCTTCAATACCACTAAGCCAAAATCGATGTTGTCCACTTAATCCATGTTATTAGGATTGAGCTTAAACCAAATAATTATAGATCTTTTGCCTAAACTATTATTTTTCCAATCCATATTTATGCTATATGTGTTTTTAGGTAGCCAAGTCAAATCATCAATACAAAATTATCGAAATAGAGTTACCTAGTTATGATAGCCCTCAAGATTCCAGGTTTAGCTACTAGCTCCCTCTAAATCAACATCCTTTATAGAACCTTTCTTCATGCTTTATTCCTTTCAAGAGTAGATCAATGTGTTTAATCAAGCTTCAAAATCATGTTTAGTAGATTTTATGTATCTCCCTCTGAAGTTGTACATCTTTCATCTTTTGCAAGACCAAATTGGATGTGGATAAATATCATGCTTCAGAAGACCATATTGAATGTTGTTTAGTTTCATCATGAATTATTTCCCATCTATCATGCTTTTATATATTGGATAATCATATGGAAGAGTTGTAAGACATATTATCATGCTCATCTATCATACTTTTATGTGTATGTTGAGATATCTTTCTTATCCATCACACTTCTATGTGTCGAGTAATCAAATGAAAGATTTTTGTCTAAACCAATCTTGTCCAAAACATATCATGCCCTTACTACTTAGCATATTTCTGCAACAATCACTTCCTGAAGACATGAATTATATGTCTTAAATGAATATATACATACCTCTTCCTTTATGCATGCCATCTAGTACTCATTCTTTTGAACGAGATGCATCTTTCCTTGAGGATGATGTCTAGAATGATGTTCAAGATGAGACTCATTCTATAGGATGAGAAGTACTCAATTATGTATTCATGCTGCAACTTGATTATCTTCATTTATGCAAGCTTCTTCATTGCTAGATTCCATAATTTTAGTAGATATATACCTTTTGTCATGTTATAAAGATTATTTCACATAATGAGGAACCTTCATAATCACTATAAAGGATCTCCTATCTAGTTAGTAGATTGCTTCTATGATGATGTGAATGCCAAAGAGTGACTTCATGAATGGTGGAGTGCTAGATGGTCCAAAAATATTCTATTTTCTTCTATCTTTACTTGATGACTGCTACTGTAGATATGCAACTTGATTATGTAGGCTCTAATTGTTCCAATTCTTTATGCTTCTTCTATGATGCCAAGCTTCAAAAACAATACTTCTTCTACAAATGTAACTATATGTGCTAATCTTACTACCATCTTCTAATGAAAAAGAAAACAAACTGTGATCAAAATTGGTAGTGGATGAGTCCTTCATTAGTATAGATTCTTGGTGTCTTCTCGGGTTCCTCATTTTCTTCAGCTGTATGTGCTCCACTTCTTTCCTTCCTCTTATTTTTCTTGTTCTATGGGTTTTTGGGACAATATCTCTTACAATGTCCACATTCGTTGCATATAAAGCATTTAATTTGGACATATTAATATATCTTCGTGGTTGATTGAAGTTCCTTTGACAAGGCTCAAACTTTCCAAACTTCCCTTTCTTCTTTAATTTAGAAGCAAATGCTTGGGACCTTTCATTTGGTTTGGTGTCATATTTTTTGTTTATTATTATTTCATATATCTTGCATAAAGACCATATTTCATCAAAATTCAGAGTGTCCTTCCTTGAGTAAATTCTTGTCACAAAGCTACTCCATTCGAGAGGTAATGCATTGAGTATACAAGTTATTAATTCAGAATTAGTCACAATTTGTCCATGTCCTTGTAACTGATACGTTAATTGTGATACCTTTAAGAGTTATGATGTCAAGTCTTCATATTTTGATGACCCTGTCTTGTAAAGTTTATTCCTTAGAGATATATTCTGACTTGTAGTGCTTACCAAATACATTTTCACCAACTTGTCATACATTACTTAGATGTGCACAGATATGAAACAAAAGGAATGAGATGATCCTTAATGGATTTAGTGAGAATCATTTGAGCTCTCACTTCTCCTTTCATGTAATTGCCCCATTATTGAGACATATATTTCTATGGTTCTGCAACTTTGCCTTAAACATGATCCACGACTTCCTGATCTACAAGAATAAACTCTATTAATTTCTTCCATGCTTGAAAGTTTGTTTACCCATCAATCATAATACCTTCCTTACAAAATAAAGTCATTTTATTTGAATATTGATCCATATAAAATAATGTAGTACTTACTTGATATAAGAGTGTCTAGCTTGACAAAGAGATCTTCAAATACCTTGATGTTCCTAAGAATGATAAGATATATCAAATATTATTCCGTTGATAGTGTATTCAAGCTAATCCAAAGAGTTTATATGATCTTCCCAGTATTCTTGATGCTTCCTTGTGTGATGCTTCTTATAAATATGTCTTCCAAAGAGCCTTCAATATAATAGTCTTCCAAGAGAGAGAGAGATTAATGTTCTTCTTCAAGGTAAAAGGCGTCAATGGAGGAGTAGTAGCCTTCACTCAATATGAACTTTCTTGAGTCCTTCTTCCTTGTGTCCTTCCTGCAAATGATGTTCTTCAAGGTATCTTTTATGAATCTATCCTCTTTGTGCCAACAAGAGTGGTCTTCAAGCTTATTTCTTCTTCACCTTAGCTCTAATACCTTGTTGAGAAATATATAGGGGCAACAACTAATATTATTTCTCTTTACTTGATAATTGCTTGTGAAGTTATTTTGGCTTCTTATTACTTTATTTTACTTTGTTCATCAAACAATTACCAAAACCATAAACTATGAGGATCAATAAAAGATAATGAACACAAGATATAGGCTCCAAGCTAGGGAAAAACCCCTCTAAGGGGAAAACCCCTCCAAGGGGAAAACCCAAAACGTTCGTCCCTTCTTATAGAATCAGACCAAAGGAGGAATACAAGACCCAAACAACAAGACCAAGACCTTCAACAAGACCCAAGTCATTACTTCTCCTAAGTTATTCAAGCAAGACAAATTCAAACCTAGTCAAAATCTTCAAAAATAGTTCCAACTTCAAAATTTCGGCCCCTAGCTTCAAAATTTTGGGCCTACAATGAATTTGCAACTTCAACCTTGCAACAAATTCAAAATTTTTCATGTGTGAGGAATCTAATGCATATTTAAAAGTATAAACTTTGATTTTCATTTCTTCTTTCTCTCTCCCCATTCTAGCTCCTTCTTCTCCTGAATTTCACACTTCCTTCTCTTGGAGATCAAACATGATTTCTTTGTGCTTCAAATGAAGTTGATATCTCTCTATTTATAAACATTCACACTTGATTTTAGGACAATATTTTGACTTGTGACAAATATTATTTTGACTCAATATACCCTTGAATCATGAAGAACATGCTTGACCTAGATGACCAAATAATTTGAGCATGAAACCCATGCTTGAAAATAATATTTATTTTTCTTCTTTTGATCTTTACATTAAATATACATAATGATATAAGTAGAATAAAAATTATGAAGACTGAACCTAGTTACATTTTCTAACACTCCCTCTTAAATAGGGGGGTATTCATAATCCCATAGGTGCAATGATATACTCAAATAGAAATTTTCTCATAAGAAAAGTTGGATTAGTGAGCCATTCTTTAAGCATCATCAACATGACCAACATTGTCACATACCAACATAATGGGGCCTTTTGAATAACAAGCTCTAACTCTCCACAAGTTTAGAGCACAATGCTAGGAGGTACACATATATGGACACCTTAGCCTCTCAAGGAAAATACCCCATCTGGATGTTCACAATGTACATCCTTCCAATACTTATTCTTATCATGGATTCCCAATCCACAAAGAATATATGTCATCTTCGACCACTCTTATCTTGGATCCCCTATTAGATCCTCAAAGAGTGTTGGTCCATGGAACTACTACCTATCTTGTATTTCCAATCCTCAAGGAGTACCGGTTCCCAAATTCTTAACCAATCCTCCATTCTCCATTCTCCCTCCATGGCCTTCACTAGACATATGACTGTTAGTCCTAGCCTAGTGCATGACACATAGAGAAGACAATATAGTGTCCCATATCAATCCTTATTAACCAAGGAGGAGGTCATTACTCCTTTTTCACATATAAAGGGGATTTCTTGCTTCCTCTATATTAAGGAGACTTCATCATACTCATATGTTTCATTCTTTGTTTCTTTCATCGACTATTTGTTCTTCTTGTGGAGATTATACTAGTAGGTGCAAAGGCTCCTCTTCTCGCATCATTGTATCATATCTGAGCTTCAACATTCCTGAATGTTGTGGATCCAAACTCTTTCTCGATCTTTCTTTGTAACAGGGTCATGTCATCATCCAACTACACCACTTTCAACCAATCATTACCTTCATCATTATCAATAGTATATTGCTAGTAAATCATTGTAGAATTAATCACTGCTCCTTTTGTCCATTGGAATGTGAATATCATAATATTCAACATGACCAACACACTATCTTGTGACTTTATACCTCTTCTATCATTCATGGTGTGTTTATTTCGGTCTTTAATACTACTAATCCAAAATCAATGTTGTCCACTCAATCCATGTGATTAGGATTGAGATTAAACGAAATAATGGTAGATGTGTTGTCTCAACTCTTATCTTTCCGATCCATATTTCTGCAAAATGTCTTTTTAGGTAGCCAAGTCAAGCGGTCAATACCAAATGATCAAAACATAGTTACCCAGTTGTTATAGACTTCAAGATGTTACATTCTACTACTAGCTCCATCTAAGATCAACATGTTAAGTTATGGTATGTTCTATGCTTATAACAGTTTACTTCTTTTTCTTATTATATTCCACAGATTAGCAATCACATGTACATAAAGTAAAGTGCAGATAGAACATTAAATGATCGACAGAAAACAAGCCAGGACAAGAGACACAAGATGTGGCGGCTAGCTAGGGACAAACCCCACAATGTGTGGGGAAACCCTTTGATCAAATCTTCTTTTATCTTGAATAATTCAACAGAGAGAAATAGTATAATAAATATGATTTATATCAACAGTAGCAAACAATAGATCAACAACATCAGCATTAACGGCTTCATCATCAAAACTAGGGCAGTCGATATCTCACAAACTGATCGTTAGATCGACTTGATTCCACCACCAAAAATTGCAGCCTTCAGAGGAGGTTCAGATGAACCTACAACACAATTTAGAAGAGAAGGTTTGATGGTCCACGCTGGTAAAACTTTGGATTTGCAGTTGCAGCTTCAGTTTTAGTAGCTTCCTTCAAACTAGGGTAGTCGATATCTCGCAAACCGTCCGTCAGATCGACTTGATTCCACCACCAAAAGTTGCAGCCTTTAGAGGAGGTTCAGATGAACCTACAACGTAGATCAGAAGAGGAGGTTTGATGGTCCATGCTGGTCAAACTTTGGATCTGCAGTTGCAGCCTCAGTTTCAACAGCTTCTGGCTTCACATGTGTGAGAGAGAGACCCTTTTCTGCGCAGTAGAGAAGAGACTCTTTTCTGCGCAGTAGAGAGAGAGAGAGAGAGAGAGAGAGAGAGAGAGAGAGAGAGAGAGAGAGATTTGATGAGATGAGTGAGTCCAAATGAGGAAAAGTCCTCCTGTATTTAGACACAACGTTGATGTTTGAATAGATGCGACTGTTGGGCTTCTGAGCCTACATGAGTTGTAGGTCAGCTTGATAATAATTCCATAATCAAAATAAATTCGTATCTCCATAAATACTTATCAGAATCGGATTATCTTTAGATCAATCCTACACCTCTCGATGAGAGGAATCTAAAAAAAATATTATCAGCCATGAATAAGATGACCCACATGAAGTTTGGCCCTAGTTGCCAATTTAACACTCCCTCTCAACTAGGGAGAACTTCATCTACAATTTGTCTGTCGGTCGCTACTATTCATCCATCAAATGCACTGCCCTGTATAGCTTGATCCTTGACCTTCTCTGCTCTATTGTACGAGTTCTGCTTTGTCTTGTTCTGCCCTGTACTGATCTGTACTGCTATGCTCTGTTATTCTCTGCTCTGCTTTGTTTTGTTCTGCTCTGCTTTTGTTTTGTTCTACTCTGCTTTTGTTCGAATTATGAAGAAGAAGAAATGATTGAGGATGTATCATACTAACTTAAATTTAGCCTCAGAGTATGTACCACTGGTCCCAGACCAGTCTTAACCGACCCGAAGTCAGTGTCATAGTATGTACAACTCCTACCACTGGTCCTAGACTAGTAACATCCTCCACTTACTCAAAGTCAGTCTCAGAGTGTGTACCATTGGTCCCAGACTAGTCTCAACTGACCCGAAGTCAGTGTCATAGAATGTACCACTCCTACCACTGGTCCCATACCAGTATCATTGATCCCAGATCAATTGAGGTCATCCTAGTGTAGGGAGTATGGTAGATACAACAATGCGTCCATCAGTACTACTATGGTCCCTAACTTCATTTCCCTGCTCATTGATCAGATGAGAGGTACTTCCCATGAGTCCTAGACTGCAGGAGTGTCTCAACAAGAGAACTTAGTAATCCCATCCTCACAGGAGAACACATCAATCCTGCTACAATCGCCATGGAGAACACATCAATCCAGGCTGCCATGGAGAACACATCAATCTAGGCCTCACAGGAGAACACATCAATCCTGCCACCATTGCCATAAAGAACACATCAATCCAGGCCTCACAGGAAAACACATCAATACTGCTACAATCGCCATGGAGAACACATCAATCCAGGCCTCATAGGAGAACACAACAATCCTGCTACAATCGCCATGGTGAACACATCAATCTAGGCCTCACAGGAGAACTAATCATCCTGCTACACAGGAGAGTGAATCATCTTGTTCCACAAGAGAGCAAATCATCTTGTTCCAGCGTGCACCACCAGGGGAGGGTGAGTCACCCTGTGGTCGTATGTTACTCCAGTAAGAACCGCAAGCCCTTAGAGCTCCCAGAGTTCAATGTATGCAACATGTAGGACCCTTGTACAAGGGTTTCTTGACGACTCCAAGTCGTTTGGGAAAATCATAGAATAGATCTTTCCTCGGGGCTTTGACAAGGTGTATTGGCGTGTACATCATCTTAATGCGATGGAGCCTCCTTGCTCATCGACTTACCATATCCCAGATGATGTCTATTTGTTGGAGCAATCGACGAATACAAGATTCCTCAATAATCAAATCCCACCTCTGGTTGTTACAGAGAATCACAGTGGTGTGTGTTCAAACAGTGCACTAAAGAGCTTCCCCAACCAGGAAGCTTCATATGAGATCATACTCATAGATATGTATCTAGTCTCGGTGGTGCTTATGGAAACCAACTTCTGCTTCCTTCTCATCCATTATATCGAAGAAAAATCCAAAGAGAAACAACAATAAAAGTGCTCCAGTGATTCGCCACACTACCTACCTAATCAACATTCAAATAATCATGCAGTTTCATATTTTTGGCAGTGTATCTCAATCCATGAGAGATTGTGTCCTGAAGACATCTCAGGAGATTCTTGGCACTAATCTAGTGAGGCTCAACCAAATATGAGCTCACAATGCTAACTACAAAACATATGTTTAGACAGAGGTTCACCAAGAACATCAACGCGAATGAGTTTTTGAAACTCAGAGGCATTTCCCAAATCTAGTCCGACATCACTACCATATAAATTTTGAAAGTTAAGATCCTCAAGGTAGTCATAGGCTTGTAGTCCATCATACCAAATCTTTTCAGTATCTTCACCACATATTTTCCTTGAGATAGGAAAATTTCCCTTGGCTTCTGCCACACTTCAAGTCCTTGGTTCTTAATTTCAAATTCAGATGCCAACTCCCTCTTACATTTGTGAATGAGAGGGTATGCACCTATTAGAAGAGGTCATCCACATAAAACACCAGTATGAGAGGCTTGTCATCTTCAACCTTAAGGTAAAGGTTAGGATCGACTTCACTCCTAGTAAATCCCGACTTCATCAAGTAGCTATCGGTCCTCTCATACCATGCTCGGGGTGCTTGCTTCAGCCCATAGAGAGCCTTCTTCAACTTGCATACATGAGATTTTCAATCATATTTCCAAATCCTTCGGGTTGCTCCACATAAACCTCTTCTTTAATCGAATCGTGCAAGAACACGGTCTTGACATCCATCTGATGTAGGTTCCAGCCTTGTGAAGCCATAAGGGCTATGATCAAGCGGATGGTTGTATATCTGGCAAAAGGTGGAAAATATCATAGTCTATACCTTCCTTTTGGGGGAAACCATGAGCAAAAAAATGAGCCTTATACTATTTGGTACTTCTAT
This sequence comes from Pinus taeda, assembly GCA_000404065.3. Taxonomy (NCBI): domain Eukaryota; kingdom Viridiplantae; phylum Streptophyta; class Pinopsida; order Pinales; family Pinaceae; genus Pinus; species Pinus taeda. The sequence continues at coordinate 72,749 of APFE030374176.1, forward strand.
CTGCTGCAACTTTATCTTGTAAAGCCATTTTGAAGTAACAATTGTCTTGTCTTGGTGTCTGGGAACTACATCCTAGACATCATTCTCCATAATAGACTCATATTCTTTGGTCATAGCATCCTTCCATACTTGATGCTTGACGACATCTGAGAATGATGAAGGCTCATTTTGTATGATCGTGCTCATGATGGTCAGGTATCCCTGATACCTGTTAGGTTTCTTACTTTCATGGAAGGTTCCTTGGGGTACAACATGTCCTTCAACATCATCAAGTATCCCCCTAAGCCATGAAGGCCTCTTCCTAGAAGAGGAAGGCTCAGGTGGATGAATAGGATCCATGGGTTCCTCCACATAAGGAATTATTACATCATCTACCCATAGAGACAGCTTCCACAATCATACGGTTCTTCCTTCCTGCTACACCATTCTGCTCAGGAGTATGTGGTGTAGTAGTCTCCCTCTTAATGCCAGACTCAGATATGCTTTAGTGAACCAACTGTAATATATCAGAGGTCTTGCTTTTGCTTGAGGGGAATGGTCACCTTTTGAGCTTTCCTTCGGCACATTCTATACATACACCTTCTTTCTCTACTCAGAATTCGGGCATCCCTGTCACCATTTGTCTTACACCGAGTATAGCTTTATAATGAAGGGGGGCAAACCTCCGATGCCAAAGTTTGCACTAAAGAGAGGTGTCATAAGACATGACACCAAGTAGACTTCCATCGACCTGATATAATGAATCAACATTAAACCCAAGAGTAAAGGCATCTTTAACATTATTTTTCCATATACGTACCTTGCCATCGCTCAAGGTTACCTTGTAGCCTTTGTCTTATATTGCCGAGATGGACACTAGGTTCTTTTTGAGGTCAGGTGCATTTAATACATCCTAGAATTTCTAGCCTTCTTGAATGGTTGTCCTCTTCCTTGATTCCCAACTCTCCTCTTACCTTTGCTATTGAATTTGTCATTCCTTTGATTGCCATTAGAGGGATTTTGATCATCATCGTGGTGTGAGTCCTTTCTATCAAGACACTCCCTTGCATAGTGACCTGCTTTATCACAAATGTCACATCATCCTTTTCTTCCACCCTTAGGTCTAGCCTTTCTTTTTGATTTAGTCCCAGAATTATTTCTTTTCTTAGCATGAGAAGAAAAAATAGTAGGAGGACCTTTAGGCATGGGCATTTCTTGCTCTTCTACCCTTATTTCTTCTTGAATGCATCTAGCCATTAATTCCTCGAAACCATGAATTATATTATTGTTCAAAAGGGTAGTCCTGAACATGTACCATTCGGATGGTAATCCTCCAAGAGTCGTGAGTGCCATTTCTCTGTCAGTAATAGTCTCCCCAATAGATAGGAGATCGTTCTTGATCTCGACGATTCTTAAGAAGTATGCTTGCATACTCTCATCTTTACCCTTCTTGATTTCCCTCAGTTTATTTCTAAGAAACAAAACTTGATTTGCATCATTAACTTTAAATATACTCACTAGTCTATCGTAGATTTCCTTGGAGGTGTCCAGTTCAGAGATGTAGGCCACCAAGTGATTTTCGATAGAGTCCCGAATGATCTTCTTTGTTTTGACTTCTCCGTTTTTCCATTTGTTCCAGGTAGTAGCAGATGCATTTGATGGAGGCTCAACAATATTGCCTCTTACATGGTCCAACACTCCTTGATCTTCTAGAGTTAGATCAATAGACATCTTCCATCCATGATAGTCAGCTCTCTCACGGATCTTGTCTTCGGTAGGAAAGAGAGTTGAGGACCCCATAGTTCTTTTAGGATAGCCTCGCCAATCTTCTCTTCGGTGATTGCTCTTGCTCTTGCTCAGGCTTTGTCTTCACCTCAGCTCCGATACCATGTTAAGTTATGGTATGTTCTATGCTTATAGCAGTTTACTCCTTTTTCTTATTATATTCCACAAATTAGCAATCACATGTACATAAAGTAAAGTGCAGATAGAACATTAAACGATCGACAAAAAACAAGCCAAGACAAGAGACACAAGATGTGGCGTATAGCTAGGGACAAACCCCACAATGTGTGGGGAAACCATTTGATCAAATATTATTTTATCTTCAAGAATTCAGTAGAGAGAAATAGTACAATAAATCTGATTTATATCAACAGTAGCAAACCCTAGATCAGCAGCATCAACATTAGCGGCTTCATCATAAAAACTAGGGAAATCGATATCTCACAAACCGACCGTCAAATCGACTTGATTCCACCACCAAAAATTGCAGCCTTCAGAGGAGGTTCAGATGATCCTACAACGCAGTTTATAAGAGGAGGTTTGATGGTCCACGCTGGTCAAACTTTGGATCTGCAGTTGCAGCTCTAGTTTCAACAACTTCCTTCAAACTAGGGCAGTCGATATCTCGCAAATCGTCCGTCGGATCAACTTGATTCCACCACCAAAAGTTGCAGCCTTCAGAAGAGGTTTAGATGAACCTACAACGCAGATCAGAAGAGGAGGTTTGATGGTCCACACTGGTCATACTTTGGATCTGTATTTGCAACTTCAGTTTCAACAGCTTCCGACTTCACATGTGTGAGAGAGAGACCCTTTTCTGCGTAGTAGAGAAGAGACTCTTTTCTGCGTAGTAGAGAGAGAGATGTGATGAGATGAGTGAGTCAAAATGAGGAAAAGTCCTCCTGTATTTGTACACAACGTTGATGTTTGAATAGATGCGACTGTTGGGCTTCTGAGCCTACATGAGTTGCAGGTCGGCTTGATAATAATTCCATAATCAAAATAAATTCATATCTCCATAAATACTTATCGGAATCGGATGATCTTTAGATCAATCCTACACCTCTCGATGAGAGGAATCTAATAAAAATATTATCAGCCATGAATAAGATGACCCACATGAGGTTTAGTCCTAGTTGCAATTTAACACAACATCCCTTTATAAAATCTTTCTTTATGCTTTCTTACTTTCAAGTTTAGATCAACGTGTTTAATCAAGTTTCAAAATCATGTTTACTAGAGTTTATGCAACTCCCCCTGAATTTGTACATATTTGATCTTTGGAAGACCAAATTGGATGTTGATCAATATCATGCTTCAGGAGACCATATCAAATGTCATTAATCTTCATCATGAATTGTTTCCCATCTATCATGCTTCTATATATTGGATAATCATATGGAAGAGTTGCAAGACATATTATTATGCTCATCTCTCATGGTTCTATGTATATGTAAGATATATTTCTTATCCATTATGCTTCTATGTGTCAAGTAATCAAATGGAAGAGTACTTTCCAAACCAATATTTCCCAAAACGTATCATGCTTGTAGTACCAAGAATCTTTCTGCAACAATCAATTCCTGAAGACATGAATTATACTTCTTAATTGCATATATACATACCTCTTCCTTTATGCCTGCCATATACTATTCTTTCTTTTGAACAAGATGCATGTTTCCTTGAGGATGATGTCTAGAATCATTTTCAAGACGACAATGCTCGAAGATGATAAGTGCTCAATTATCTCTTCATGTTGCAACATTATTATCTTAATTTATGTAAGCTTCTTCAATGCTAGATTCCATAATTTTAGTAAAAGTATACCTTTTGTCATGTTATAAATATTCTTTTACATAGTGAGAAACCTTCATAATAAATATAAAGGATCCTTGTGATCCTTTCTAGGTAGTAGGATGCTTCTATGACAATGTGAATGCCAATTAGTGATTGCATGAATGGCGGAGCGTTGTATGGTCCAAAAATATTCCATCTTCTTCTATCTTTGCTTGATGACTGCTACTGTAGATATGCAACTTGATTATGTAGGCTCTAATTCTTCCATTGATTTATGCTTCCTCTATGATTCTATGCTTCAAAAACCAAAATTATTCTACAAATGTGATGTACATTCTACTATAATTACCATATTATAATGAAAAAGAAAACATACTGTGAGCATAGTTGATAGTGGAGGAGTGCTTGAATAATATAGATCATTGGTGTCTTAATTCTTTAGTTTCTTCTCACGTTCCTTATTTTCTTTAGCTGTATGTGCTCCACTTCTTTCCTTCCTCTTACTATTCTTCTTGTTCTGCGGGTCTTTGGGACAATCTCTCTTAAAACGTCCATATTAATTGCATCCAAAGCATTGTAATTTGGACATATATTTATATTTCTTTGTGGTTGATTGAATTTCCTTTCACGAGGTTCAAACTTTCCAAACTTCCCTTTCTTCTTAATTAATTTAGCAACAAATATTTGGGACCTTTCATTTGGTTCAATATCATCTTTTTCCTTTATTATTATTTGTTCTATCTTTCATAAAGACCATATTTCATCAAAACTCAGAGTTTCCTTCCTTGAGTAAATTCTTGTCACAAAGCTACTCCATTTAGGAGGTAATACATTTAGTATACAAGTTATTAATTCAGAACCAATCACAGTTTCTCCAAGTCCTTGTAATTAATCCCTTAATAGTGATATATTTAAGACATATGAGGTCAAGTCTTCATCCTTTAATAACCTTGTATTGTAAATCCTATTCCTTTTAGATATCTTTTGACCTGTAGTGCTTACCGAATACAATTTCACCAACTTGTCATGCATTCCTTTAGATGTTCCCAAATTCGCAAAAAAATAATGAGATGATCCTTAATGGATTCAATGAGAATCCTTTGAGCTCTCACTTGTCATTTCACATGCTTGACCCATTATTGAGACTTATCTTTCTCTAGTTCTGCAACTTTGCCTTGAACATGGTCCATGACTTCATTTTCTACAAGAATCAAATCTATTCTTTTCTTCCATTCCTAAAAGTTTGTTGATCCATCAAGCTTATTACCTTCCTTACAAAATGAAGTCATTTGATTTGAACATTGAGCCATATAAAATATTAGTACTTACTTGATATAAGACTGTCTAGCTTGATAAACATATCTTCAAATACCTTGATGTTCCCAAGACTTCCAAGAGACTTCAAATATGCTTCCAACAATAGTGTCCTCAAGATGCTCCAAGGAGTGTAGAATATCTTCCCAGTATTCTTGATGCTTCCTATAAATATTTCTTCCAAAGAGCCTTCAAGATGACAGTTTTCCAAGAGAGAGAGAGATTAGTGTTATTCTTCAAGATAAAAGCCTTAAATGGAGGAGTAGTAGCCTTCATTCAAGATGAACCTTCTTGAGTCCTTATTACTCGTATCTTTCTCTTATGTCCTTCCTTATATCTTTCCTAGTGTCTTTCCATGTGTCCTTCCGACAAATGATGTTCTTCAAGGTATATTTGATCAATGTCTTCTCCTTATGCCAACAAGATGGATCTTGAAGTTGCCTTCTTCTTCACCTTAGCTATGATACCATGTTGAGAAATCTATAGCGGAAACAATTAAGATGATTTCTCTTCACTTGATAATTTCTTGTGAAGATATGTTGGCTTCTTATTAATTTATTATATTTTTTTCATCAAACAATTAACAAAACCATTAACTATTAATATCGAAAAAAGACAATGAACACAATATATAGGCTCCAAGCTAGGAAAAAACCCCTCCAACGGGAAAACCCAAAAAAATCTTGTCTTCTTATAGAATCATAACAAATGAGGAATCCAAGACCCAAAAAATAAGATAAATACCTTTAACACGGCCCAAGTGAACCCTCCTCCAAAGCTCTTCCAACAAGACAAACTCAACTCAAGTCAAAATATTCAAAAAACTTCCAGCTTCAGAATTTCGGACCTGTAGTGAATCTACAACTTCGACCCTGTAACAACTTCAAAATTTTGCATGTGTGAGGAATCTAGGGAACATTTTAAGGTAGAAACTTCAATTTTCATTTCTTCTTTTTGTCTCTTCTAACTCCTTCATCTTTTGAATTTCACACTTTCTTCTCTTGGAGATCATACTTGATTTCTTTGTACTTCAAATGAGGTTGAGCTCTCTCTATTTATACACATATAGGAGGTCGAAATACTCCTTTCTAGGCCGAATTGAATAGGTAGGGATGACTTGGTCTTGTAGACACAAAAATTACATTTTTTATTCAAATAAATTTATGTTTTCACTCTTTCTTCAATGTCCGAATATGTCTTGATTCTAGGAAAATATTTTTACTCATGAAAAATATTTTTTTGACTCAATAAACCCTACAAGCATGAAGAAAATGCTTGACCTAGATGACCAAATAATTTGAGCATGAAACCCATGCTTGAAAAATAATTTTTCTTTTTCTTCATTTGAACTTTACATGAAATATACATAATGATATAACTACAGTAGAAATTATGAAGACCAAACTTAGTTACATTTTATATCACTCCCTCTTAACTAGGGAGGTATTCATAATCCCATATTAATAAGAATATACTTAAACTGAAATGTTCTCATAAAAAGTGTCAGATTTGTAAGCCACTTTTTAAGCATCATTAACATGACCAACATTGTCAAATACCAACATAATGAGGCCTTTTGACTAACAAGCTCTAAATCTCCATTAGTTTTGAGCACAACGATAAGAGGTACAAATATATGGACACATTAGCCTCTCAAGGTACATACTCGATCCATATGTTAGGTATGTCCTTCCAATTCTTATCTTGGATTCCCAATCCTCAAATTATATCTATTATCTTCGAACACTCTTATCTTGGATCCCCTATTAGATCCTCAAAGAGTGTCAGTCCATGGAATTGCTTCCTATCTTGGATTTCCAATCCTCAAGGAATACCAGTTCGTATATTCTTAACCAATCCTCCATTATCAATTCTCCCTCCATGGCCTTCACTAGATGTATGAATGTTAATCCTGGCCTAGTGCATCACTCACATAGAAGAGAATATAGTGCCCCATATCACTCTTCTTAATCAAGTAGGAGGTAAATACTTATTTTTCACATATAAATGAGATTTCTTTCTCCCTCTTAATCAAGAAGACTTCACCATACTCATATGTTTCATTCTTTGTTTCTTTCATCAACTACTTATTCTTCTTGTGGAGATCATAGTAGTACTTGCGAAGGCTCCTGTTCTCGCATCATTTTATTATATTTGAACTTCAACCTTCTCGAATGTTGTGTATCCAAATTCTTTCTTGTTCTTTCTTTGTAACAGGGTTTATGCCATCAATATTCTACATCAATTTCTATCAATCATTATCTTCTTCATCATCAATAATATCTTTCCAAACCAATCAACATAGAGTTAATGCTTGATCCTTATGTCAATATGAAAGTGAATATCATTGGATTCAACATGACCAACATTCTATCTTGTGACTTTCTACCTTTTCTGCCATTCATGGTGTGTTTATTTCGGTCTTCAATATTACTAAGCCAAAATCAATGTTGTCCACTCAACCCATGTGATTAGGATTGAACTTGAACCAAATAATTTCAGATGTGTTGTCTCAACTTTTATCTTTCCAATCCATATTTCTACAATATGTCTGTTTAGGTAGCCAAGTCGAATCATCAATACCAAATTAGAAAAACAAAGTTACCTATTTGTGATAACCTGTAATGTCATGTTCTTTTACTAGCTCCCTCTGATATTGACATCCCTTTATAATTTTTTTCTTCATGCTTTCTTCCTTTCAAGTGTAGATCAGTGTGTTTAATCAAGCTTCAAAATCATGTTTAAAAAAGTTTATGTAACTCCCTCTGAATTTTTACATCTTTCATCTTTCAGGAGACCAAATAAGGTGTTTATCAATATCATGCTTCATGATACCATATCGAATTTTGTTCAAATTCATCATGATTTCTTTCCCATATTTCATGCTTGTATATATCGGATAATCATATGAAAGAGTTGCAAGACATATTATCGTGCTCATCTATCATGCTTCTATGTTTATGGAAGATATATTTATTATCCATCATGCTTCTATGTGTCGAGTAATCAAAGGGAAGAGTTCTATCCAAACCAATCTTGTCCAAAACATATCATGCTCGTACTACCAAGCATATTTCTACAACAGTCTCTTTGTGAAGGCATGAATTCTACTTCTTAAATGTATACATACATACCTCTTCCTTTGTGCTTGTCACCTAGTATTCATTCTTTTGAATGAGATGCATCTTTACTTGAGGATTATGTCTATAATCATGTTCAAGATGAGACTCCTTCTCTAAGATAATAATTTCTCAATTATCTCTTCATGCTGCAACTCGATTATCTTCATTTATTCAAGATTCTTAAATGCTATATCCATAATTATAGTATAAATATACTCTTTTTCATGTTATAAAGATTATTTCACATAGTGAGGAATATTCATAATCACTATCAAGGATCCTTGTGATCCTTACTAGTTAGTAAAATGCTTCTATGATGATGTGAATGAAAAAGAGTGACTACATGAATGACTGCCACTGTAGATATGAAACTTGATTACGTAGGCTCTAATTCTTCTAATGTTTTATGTTTCTTCTATGATGCCATGCTTCAAAAACCAAACTTCTTCTACAAATGTATCTGTAAGTGCTACTCTAACTTCCATCTTCTAATTAAAAAGAAAGCATACTATGAGAAGACCTAATAATGGAGGATTCATTCAATAGTATATATCCTTGGTTTCTCTAGTCTTCAGTTTCTTCTCGGGTTCCTCATTTTCTTTAGCTGTATGTTCTCCACTTCTCTCCTTCCTCTTATTTTTCTTCTTGTTCTGCATGTCTTTGGGACAATCTCTCTTAAAATGTTCATATTCATTACATCCAAAGCATTGTACTTTGGACATATCTAGATTTATTCGCGGTTTATTGAAGTTCCTTTGATAAGGCTCAAACTTTCCAAACTTCCCTTTCTTCTTCTTTAATTTAGTGGTAAATGCTTGGGACCTTTCATTTGGTTTAGTGTCATCTTTTTCGTTTATTATTTTTTCTTCTATCACACATAAAGACCATATTTCATCAAAATTTGGAGTGTCCTTCCTTGAGTAAATTCTTGTCACAAAGCTACTCCATTTAGGAGGTAATGCATTGTGTATACTAGTTATCAAGTCAGAATTAATCACAATTTCTCCAAGTCCTTGTAATTTACCCCTTAATTGTGAGATGTTTAAGAGATACGCAGTCAAGTCTTTATCCTTCGATAACCTTGTCTTGTAAAGCTTATTCCTTAGTGATATCTTCTGAACTGTAGTGATTACCAAATATAATTTCACCAACTTGTCATACATTGCTTTAGATGTGCCCAATCTGCAACAAAAGGATTTAGATGATCCTTAATGGATTCAATGAGAATCCTTTGAGTTCTCACTTCTCCTTTCATGTTATTGTCCCATTCTTGAGACTTATCTTTCTCTAGTTCAATTTTTCCTTGAACATGGTCTGTGACTTCATTCTCTATAAGAATCAAATCTATTATTTTCTTCCATGCTTGAAATTTTATTGACCCATCAAGCTTAGCACCTTCCTTATAAAATGAAGTCATTTGACTTGAATATTGAGCCGTAGAAAATAATGTATTACTTACTTGATACAATAATGCATAGCTTGATAGAGAGATCCTCAAATACCTTGATGTTCCCAAAATTTCCAAGATAATTCAAAGATGTTTCCAACAATAGTGTCTTCAAGCTGCTCTAAGGAGTGTAGATGATCTTCCTAGGATTCTTGATGCTTCATATAAAGATGTCTTCCAAAGAGCCTTCAAGATGACTGTGTTCCAAGCGGGAGAGAGATCAATGTTTTTCTTAAATATAAAAGCCTTCAATGGAGGAGTAGTAGCCTTCCTTCAATATGAAAATTCTTGAGTCCTTCTTCCTTGTATCCTTCTCTTTTGTCCTTCCTTTTATACTTCCTAGTGGATTTCCTTGTGTCTTTCTTGCAAATGATGTTCTTCAAGGTATATTTGATGAATGTATTCTCATTGTGCCAATAAGAGTGATCTTCAATTTGCCTTATTCTTCACCTTATCTACAATTAAGAAATCTATAGGGGAAGCAATTAAGATGATTTCTCTTTACTTGATAATTTCTTGTGAAGTTATGCTAGTTTCTTATTACTTTATTATATTATATTAATCAAATAATTACCAAAACCATAAACTATGAAGATCACAAAAGCACAATGAACACAAGATATAGGTTCAAGCTAAGGCAAAACCCCTCTAAAGGGAAAACCCAAAAAATTATTCTCTTCTTATAGAATCATATCAAATGAGGAATCCAAGACCCAAAACAATACCAAGGCCTTCAACAAGACCCAAGTCAGCCCTGCTTCCAATCTCTTCCAACAAGACAAAGTAAACTTAAGTCAAAATCTTCAAAACAACATCCAACTTCAGAATGTTGGCCCCCAACTTCAAATTTTCAGCCCACAACTTCAAAATTTCAGACCTGTAGTGAATATGCAACTTCAACCCTGCAACATCTTCAAAATTTCGCACATGTGACGAATCTATGGAAAATTTTAAGGTAGAAATTTTAATTTTCCTTTCTTCTTTCTCTCTCTTGCGTCTAGCTCGTTCTTCTCTTGAATTTCACACTTTCTTCTCTTGGAAATAGAACTTTCTTTCTTTGTGCTTCAAGCAAGGTTGAGCTCTCTCTATTTATACACATTTAGGTGGCCGAATTACTCCTTTCCATGCCGACTTGGTTTTGTAGACACAAACATTACATTTTTTTATTCAAATTGATTTTTTTTTTCACTTTTTATTCAAAGTCCAAATGGGACTTGATTCTAGGACAATATTTTGACTTATGGAAAATATTCTTTTGACTCAATAAACCCTAAAAGCATGAATAATATGCTTGACCTAGATGACCAAAAAATTTGAGCATGAAACCCATGCTTGAAAAAGAATTATTCTTTTTCTTCTTTTGATATTTACATGAAATATACATAATGATATAAGTACAATAACAATTGATGATCCTCAATATTGCAATAAGACTGCTGCAACTCCCAAGGATACAACCTTAAATTATCAACTGGGATTCATAAAAACTTAAGAGGTGTTGACATTATATGTGCAGCACACAATGTGTCCTTCTTTCCTTGATCTAATGGAATGAAGTGAATATCATGAAATCTAGCCTAAACTAATATCAGAAATGGAAATGATTGAAATCGAAACCTTAACCTATTGCTGGAAACAACAAATAACGAGATAAAACCTATTCTAATTACATAAATTAAAGAGCATGAACCAAATATCAATCACTACATTCAAAAGAGATTAGACCTTGTAACAAAGTTCATGAGGTGCTTCATAAAGTAATAATGAAAATCATCACTATGTCATTCAATTCATGAACCTGTCTACTGACCCTTAATTGTTGGAATGTGTTGCAGTGGCAAAAAGGGAAGTCCTAAGTGTTGGGAGCGGGTTCCCTTGGGTCAATTTTGGGGTTAAAAGATGAAGTTTTGGGGCCAAAAGACAAAGTTTTGTGTAAAGAATGTGAATTCTCCGCATTTTGTGGTTGGGGAGTGCGAATATGTGAAGAGTTACTAAGGGTTTTCCGCCCTTCTTATGTATAAGTCATGTCAGCTTTAGAGATCTACCCATGGTCTGTAGACCATGGGATTGTATAAAAATAAGGTCTTAGAGGAGTCTAAGATAGGGCAGTTCATAGTTGATACTTGATGTTAATGAATGGTATGCATCTGTGAGAGCTAAGAGCGAAGAGTCTTAGCATAGGAAGAGGCTCTACAGTTGAGTGCGCAAAGGCCTAGAGTAGAAGTCCACAGCTGAGTGCGCGGACCCCTGCAACTATGTGCGCAGGGTAGTCAGAGTCTATATTGGATATTTGAATCAATAATAAAGAGGAATATTTTGAAATTACTTGTGTATTTTACTTCTATTCCTTTCACGCGATTATGTTATGTTGAATACTAGGTTTATGTTTTAATGCTACTCTGATGTGCAAATCTATATGTTTCTCTGTTTTATGTTTACGCGAAGATAACCATAATTACATGTTAAAGTAACCAATACTTAAGCAAATTTGGGTAGATACAGAAGTAAGGGGCATGTAAGTGCCTGATCTATCTATGTAGGACCCACGAAGGACGACTGGAGACTTTCGCAAAGGCTTCAAGGACGACTAAGAGAAGTACTTTGATAAACCCTAAAGGACTTATCGATTTGCGCGAAGGAAGGTTATGGAAAATAACCGACATCACAACCATCTCAGGGTGTGGAAACTTGGTTCCTGCATCCCACCATACTGCTTCGGGTGAGACTTCAGTGGGTTCTTCGTGGATTGATGCTGAAAGGGCCAATAGTGTAGGGATTTCTTGGCTGCTTAACGCTGAACCTGGGCTAGGTGATGAGCCTACGTATTGCAACAATAATGCTGCAACTCCCAGGGCTACCATATTTACTTATCAACCCGGGGTTCAAACAAACTTGGAGGTGATAGTGCTATATGCACAAGTAGAAGTGAAGGTACTACATGTTGTCACTGCTCATCTGGCAAGAGACGCCAGGGGTTCTAAGCCAGACTTCTATAGGGTAAGAAGAAGCTTAACTCTTTGATGGAAGAAGAGAAAATCTATCCTAAGGGAGAGCTACTTCTACTGCAGTATTGAAGAAAACAACATGTAATGATAAACCACACCATAACCTAACTAACCAATTAAACAACTATGCTAAGTAGAATTGTTAAAACAATCACTAACCTAAGGTTGCTATCTAAGTTGTAGAAGTAAAAAGCATCAAACTATACTAAGGTGTAAGCGAAGAAACTTATGCTAAATCAGTTTTCAAGCGGAAAAAGCAGTCAGAGATTAAAATTGAAGAAAGGAGGACGTAAGGACACAGTAGCGCATAGGGACCATTGGATCGATCAATGAACAAAATATGGATGGTGGAGATCTTATCGCAGGGCTGAAGCGAATAAATGGATGAATGGGTTTAATGAACAGGATGAACAACGGAGATCATATCACGAGGAATTAAGTGAATGGATGGATGAACAAAGTAACAAAGCAGATGAACGACAGAGATCATATCACGAGGGATTAAGTGAATGGATGGACGAACAAGGTTAATAGGAGATGAATGACTGACATATAATCACAAAGATTAAGTCAAGAGATGGATAGATAGGGTAACGAAACGATGAATGGATGAGATCTTATCACGCGGATTATGTTAAGAGATGGATGATGGAAATCATATTGTGGGAAAAAGAAACATGTGGAAATGATGGGGCAGGTTTCTAAGGCGATAAGTAGTTTCTCGCGCGGCCTCAAGGCAATAAGCAGAATTCTGAAATTTTATGCGATTAGCCTTACTGCGCGACACATAGCACAAGAAAACCACTTTTCTCACGTGCTCTCGGGCGGATAATGGTCGTGCGATAATCCGCGCGAGATTGCATGATAACCGTTGGATCAGGCGGGGCTGATCAATGGTGGAGATCAGCCAAGTTAGTGGGTGATCGAATGAAGCGACAACCGTAAGATCAGGTGAGGTAGATCGATGGTGGGGGTTTAAAGCACATGAAGTGTTGAGGTGATGTGATAGCCATTGGATCAGGCGAGGCAAATTGACGGTGGGGACTTAAAGTGCATAAAATAAGTGGAAGACTTCACACGATGGATAAAATAATGAATCAGACGGTGATTGGAAAGGTTTTTTGCGGATCGGACGATGAGGAAACAATGCATGAAGAACATGCTGAAGGTGGTTTCAAATGAAAACGACAGAGAAAACCAGTAAAGGTGAACAAATAACTGCATCAAACAACGAACTCCATAGCTCATGTGAGAACCACAAACCTATGTTTTGGGGCTACTGAAGGGTCCCTTCCTCAAGTCATGGTATTAGAGGGAGGAGATGAGGCCAAGACACCTGCGCACAACCTAATAGTGATCTTTTTTCTCTAGCTAACCTGCTAATTAAGAAAACACAAATGGAAGTAAACTAAAAGAAAATACAACTACTGAAACAAATAAATAAAAAACCATGAAGCTACTTAAGCAAATGAACAGAAACAAAAAGCTACTTAAGCAAATGAACAAAAACATAAATCTATGCTACCAATCATACACAATAAAGAGGAAATTTGGCTGCTCGAATTGGGCCCTAACCCAAGAGCTTCAACCCTTGGAGTTAACTCAGCGCTGGCTTAAAACATAACTCATTCTCATTATGAAAACCATGGATTACATAACAAACTGTCACAAGTCTCTTGTAGCTCAGAAATAAAGTAGAGTTTTACAATGAAAATTTGAATACTACTGAGGCCCTAAGCTTCTCTATTTATACATTTGAAGTCTCTAACAACTTCCTTCCCATTAGGGGGGCTTGGCCTCTATCTCAAGAAAAACTGGTTTGTGTCACCTTCACTTGCTCGACTATCTTCTAGTCTTCAAAGTGATGGATGTTTGCACTCCGAGCTGGTGGAGGAGTATCCGAATGGAGGGGTAGTAAATGAGGAGGATTTACCTCCTATAATTACTCTCCCTTGTCCCATTCTAGCTTTACCAAGGTCTTTGCCATAATTCCTTGCTTTTATCCTTTATACCTGCATTTTTCCTTGCTTTTATCCTTTATTCCTGCATTACATGCACATTAGACCACAAAGCCAAATATCCAACTCTAACTCATTTCATAAACACAACATAATCAAAAGTATGCAATAAGTTGTGAGAATAGTTGGTTTGACTAATCTAGGAGGTGAATTAACGCCAATTAAGGCCCATATAATTACTCAATGATGAGGCTCATCATCACGCCCATTCTAAAAGTGTTTCTCTTCCTCTGAGCAACTTAGTCAATGTCCATGTCCTTCATGGCTCTGATAGCCTCTCTGAAATCCCATGCTTCTTCTGTGGTCTCTTCTTCTTGTTTATAGAAGCCTGCTTTCCTTTCTACTTCTTCCTACTACCTCTTTTCCTCTTTTTTTTTTCTTCCTTTTTGTTAGAAAATTATATATTACAGAGCAATGGAACACATAAAATATTGCAAAAATATAAACATAGAAAATGCATAAAAAGAGAGAGACACAGATATATGTGGTTCACCCAGTTTGGGCTACATCCATGGAGAAACAACTAGTCCTTCCTTTTATATTATCCAGCAAACTTAAGAGATACAACCTACAACAGATCCACTGTAACACCCTCTTCGCTCTTAATCTCCTCTCTCTTCCTCACTCAGAATACAAATATACATAGACGCAATACAATTCCCTCATATATAGTGAGGGGTTGCCTTCTAGGGCAAAAAACCCTAAACTAAACATAACTTCTACTGTTAGATCATCTGCCTAATGAATGACCCAGGTTGACTAGAAATTACTATACTTTTACAAGCCAAATTTACATCAATTTTTAGCTTCAGGGGCACTGCCCTTGAACCCCCATTGGGGGATCATTGGTCCCCAGACCCTCCAACTAGGGGGGATCAGCCCCTCCGAACCCCCGTGGGGGGGACAAGTCTCCCCCGCACCCCCCCACGTGGACGGGTGTACAATCTTCCTGGGGTATACATCCGGCTGAGACCTTTGAATACAAAAGATAATCAGGCTCCACACCCAACCCTTTTAGCATCCCTAGGAGTAGTGGTGAACTATGTTTTGGGCCTATCCAATTAACCTTAAACCTTTGCATTGATTTCTTATACATAGGTGTCCTGTTGAGTGCCTCTCTCAACCTTTGAGGGGAGTGATATTCTCTGATCTTCAAGCTGTGTGGCAGTGTGTTCCATCTCCTTTAACAGGCATGTATATTATCATCTCTTAGCAGCCTAAACATATCCTCAAAATGTGAAATTGCTTGCTCTTGGGTAGTAAGATATCTAAGTGCCAGCTGAGGGTCATTTGCAATTAGATTATGGGTGCTGATTAGAGCCATGGGATTTGATTGTTCAACTCTGATGAAAAGAGGTCCATTTTTCACTCTGGTCAATATCCTTTTCATCTCTGCATCCCTTGACTTCTCATGGTTCATCGATGATGCGAAAGACATTAATTGTAGATCTCCTAGATCTGCATTAAGATCCCAAATATTCATGTCTGTGAGGGCCATGTTGTGCAAGTAAAACTCAACCATTTTGGCCCTATCCTCTAGTGCACTTTGATCACAAAGATTGATAAACTGTCTGCAGTCCTAAAATGACATGGTGCCCCTTTGTGCTAGTGTTTTAATCTAAAATTGCATGCATTATTTGTTGAGATTGCAACAAGATGATGGAGCTTAGTGGAAAGGAGTCGCCTTCACTAAGTGGGCCCGCAGGCTATTTTTGGCGCAAGTCTATTTTTAGACTATGTCTATTTTTAGACATATGGATCATGTCTATGGATTGCAGCTTGTTGTTTATGGATGATTGGTCAAATTGGGAAAAATAGATGGACTTCTATTTTTAGATCACAGCGGAGTGACTGCTCAGTCTAAATATAGAACAGTCAAATATTATTAGCTCATAATAATATTTAGACTATAAACTTTGTCTTATTCTCTTGGAGCGCTTCAGGATGAGCTACGGATGTGGTACATGCAGATCCCAGAAGGAAATACGTGGTTACCTATGGGATGACTAATATTTGCATGCAGGACTTCAGTTAGAACTCAAGTGAGTTGAGTTTAGTGGACTGGAGGTGCAGTTGATGGAGTTGTGTTCAGTTTAGCTTTGTTAAACTGGTTGTATTTAGTCTAACTGCAAATAGACTAGAGATGAGTTGGGTGAATTAGTTATTAATTAATTCACAAGTTATTAACTCATAATACAACTAATGAATACATCAGTTAACTCAGTTGCATGTCATTGCATGTTCAGTTCAGCAGGGACAGGTGTTAGAGAATCAGATTGCTATCAGTTGTGACTATAGTTGTGCACCAGATCTTGCACAATCAAGGGATTGAGTATGCCAATGAGTTTGCCCATGTATTTTCCAACATTGTAGCTTGTGCTCACGTGATTTTGCCAAGTAAATACGTGGTTTCCTTGGAACTATCATCAGTTCTTGAGTAGGTATTGAGCAGCGGAGGCAGGCAAGCAGCGAAGGAGATTTGAGCCAGTGATTGATTCAGATCTGAGCTGTATTGTGTGTAACAGAGGTGGAGACACTTGCGAGAAGTATTATGCTGTGTAATGTTACATGAATCAATCATTAATATACAGATAGTTGGGGTTTTTAGCGAGATGCTTTCCCCGGGATACATACTGTGTTAATGTGTGAATGCTCTTGATGTTTTATTGTTATTAATGCTGCCATATTGATTATCAACGTAGAGGAGCTTATGTATTGTGTATGTTTTCCGCAATAGTATATGATCAAGATAATCTCTGTTGAATATGTGTTAAATTATTCAAAATTTCTACAATCACCTATATTGACCTTAGGCTGAAGGGAGGCAATTCCAAGGTAACCACAAACCAAGCTTAGCCTAGTAGCTAGCCCTACTAGGCCAGGAGAGGGCTCTCTCCCTAACAATCTCAGTCAAGATGATTGGATCAAGTAAAGGATTTTAGGCTAGGTATAGTAGCTTGAAAGGTTTTGATTGAATTTTTTGGTGTTTTGCTGGATCAAATGGAGCTAGGTAGTTTAGGTATGGGAAATTAGGTCAGAAATGCAGGGTGTTCTATCAGGAAAGGTAGGAATAGGCTTTAGAACTTTAGGCTTAATGGTGTGAGGTGTGTAATACTGATGAGGAGCTAATAAGGGCATGTGACAATCATGGATCCTTCTCAAATAGTAGAAAACATGAAATATTGAATGATTTCCCAAGGCAGAGCACTGATACAACGGATTCTACCTATCAAACTTGATAACATTCAACAAGAAGTAATGAAATGAATGATGGCATACATAAAAAAATGTAAACAAATGATTACAAAAGAATAAATTGTGCTAAAACTCCATACCATAGGGATCCCATAAAAATATCAGCAAATCTTATTAATCTCCTTGCCAAACTGCTTACAATGATTTACAATCAAACTTTGAGCATCCAAGTAAGTCCAACCTCTCACAAAGAGAAAGAAGAAGAAGATATAGACAAGCATTCAACCTCCTCCCATCTTCAGGGGTTGAATCCCTAAGATGACGAGCTGATCTAACTGATATTAAACAAGGAACAGGAATATAGGCTTGCCTCCAAAAGTGAAAAACTGATTCATTTGACTTCAAACTAACTCCTAAAGCAATGAATCTACCCTCTACAACTTTTTAACCATCATATTTACAATCCATTATATCATTTACAATAGTAAATTATTCACCATGAGAGAGAATCCATGATCATATTCAAAAACTGGAAAAATAGGCATCCTGAGCAAAATTTGCTCTACGCGCAGCGCCATTGGCTCAATGTGTAGTGCCACTTTTAGGTCCCTTTTGAAGGCCTCCTCGGCATCCAAATTGAGCCCATGATAGCTCATTGGAAATTTCTTCAAGGCTACCTTCCAGAACATCTAGAATTTCTGCATTTGGAGCTAATTTGACCCTTCAAAACTAGATTCTTCCAAAACTTATTCTATGTGTCCAAAAAGTGGTGAAAAGGTCATTTTTAGGGTGTTTTTGGACCTTTTGGTGGACCAGTTCTGCTCCAAAACTTTTGAAACTTACTAGGTTGAATGTCCTCACTACCCTAAATCTAAAAAGTTAGCCATTCCTCCATTGAGTGCCCCTAGGAAAAGCGCAGAGCCGGTGGCATTGCGCATCCAGTACATTTTCCTGTGTGTTAAATTTCCAAAAATTACAAATGTAAAAATTTGCTCAAAATTTCTCCAAAATTTGTGTGAAGCCTCACCATCATATGCTTTTATGATTCAAGGAAGCCTCAACCAACATTCTAAGTCTATCCTTCTCTTTCTTTCCCTTCAAGGCCCACCTTAACCTAGCTTTCATTTTCTTGATTCTTATGTTGCAAATCCTATTGTGGGTCCTGTAATGATAGGCCATGTTATCAGCTGCAAACAATCTCCTTGTGTCCCTTTGATATGTCATGTAGGTACCGGGCACCTCAATAGCTCTAGTCTCTTTAGCCTTCTCATATGTCTTCACCTGAGCACTGCTAGAAGGTATTCCTTGTCCATGTTTGCTAAGTTTTGAAGTTTTGTACCCCTAGAGAAGGTATGGAAGGAGTGAGTATGGGTGATTTAAGAGTGAGGGGATAGGAGATGATCTTATGGGCAAGAAAATGAATGAGGGAGTAAGAATGATAAAAATGAGAAGGAGGGCTTGTTTTGTTTGAGAAATTTCCATTTGGGAAGAGGGATAAAGGGATAGGAATGATATGGAATAAGGATAAAGGGATAAAGGGATAGGGAAATAGTTTAGAGTTGTAGTGATAGGTGATAGGAGGAACAATGAGGGTTTATGGTTTTAGGCATACTAGGGGCAAAGTTAGGGTTTCATATTTACCATGGGAAATTATGTTTAAAAGTTTGATTTACAAACCAAAACTGGAGTGAGGGAGGTAAACTTACTTGCAATGAAGCTAAGAGAGAGAAATTTTGAAGTTTTTTGAAGTTTTGAGGGCTTTATGGCCCTTCTACTCAATGTGCAGTGCCAACCCAGACACGCAATGCCACCTCTTGAATGCACAGCACCACTTCCTGAACGCCCAATGCTTTTTGCAGGCCGCTTTTGGAGGCCTTCCTACTGTCCAATTTGGGCATGGGATAGCTCGTTAGAAATCTTGTTGAGTCTAATTTCTAGAACATCTTGAATTTTTCAATTTGGAGCTCATTTTCCCTTCCAAAATCTCAATCCTCCAAGACTGGTCAAAATGTGCCAAGTCTAGTTTCCAAAACATCTTGAATTTTTCAATTTGGAGCTCATCTACCCTGTCAAAAGCTCAATCTCCCAAGACTAGTCAAAATGTGCAAAATGAGGCTGCCAAAATGCAGAGTGTTGTTTCAGTCAAGTTTTGGAGGTCTTCCTCAACTCCAAATTGAGATTAGGATGGCTCATTGGAAATCTCTCTGTGTCTAGTTATCATTTAAGAAAGTCATTTTGTCATTTTAGCTAGGAGAAATATTGACTTTCCCACGGTCACTCCAAAAGTGCATCAACTCTCCTAAGGCAACTGTATTTTTGAAATTTATCTAAAACCATGACACCTGTGTAAAAATTGAAGGAGGTTTTTCTTCCTTGGCCTACTGTGGAAAAAATCCTCTCTCATGTTTTCCAAATTCTTCCTTGTTTGGTCTAAAACATAGTTTGAAGAAAAACCAGCCCTATGTGTGGCAAATGATTTGTCCCTTGGAATGACTTATTGAAAAATGATGGAGACATGATGTGTATGAGTTGGAATGGCCTCATACTCACTGAGATGACCTCCCTTATGCCTCATATACTTAGATTTCTCTGATTTCATAGCCAACCGTAACTCAGTGGGTGAAGAAATTAGGGTTTAGTGCTTGTGGAAAATGATGATTTGGGCACCCTTGGGAAAAAACAACTCCCTTTGCCATCCACATAACCCTTTGAAAATTTACCCTTTCACTTGATTTTTTCCCTTGAAAAATTGATCTTTTGATGGTCTGGCATCTTTATAACATTGAATTAACAACTTGGGATGGTGAAATTATTACATTTACATAATGAAATAAGTATTTCTCTTTACAAATCATCTTCACATGGTGAAGGGATATTATTTGATCACCCTTTACTTGCTGGTCTTATGCAATGGAATGGAACCTTGGCAACCCTAATGACCTAATGAGACTTTGAAGGACTAAATTTCAAGACAACATAATGACCTCATGACTGTTTCCGGGAAAACTAGTGTCTTTTCGATCTACTAGTCCCACTAAGACGTGCAGCTACCTTAGAAACAAACAATTCAAGGTAACTTGTGATTTTCTTTATGTATGATAGATAAAAGAGAAGCAGAGAGCACTAACTTGAATCTTTCGCTTGGCTCCTTTCTTGTTTCCTCTCTCCTTTGATAGAGCTTGCCACTCCTTTCTTAGTTTTCCCACTTTAGAGAACACCTGTAGAGGCAAAGCAACAAAACACCATCAAAGCATAGAGATCTATAATACCATAAACAATGCAGAATCCAAAATACATTAACCATACAATTGCATTCACAAATAGCAAGATTCACAAATGCATAAGTATATGGAGGAAAACTCAAATAAATTTTGATAGTAAAAGAGAGGATTATAACCAAGCTGTCTGATCCAGTGCCATCCTCCCAGCATGAAAGCCCTCTTCACCTCATGAAAAGCAAGATCAACCAACAATACAATGTCTCAAAGAGAAACCAACAACACTTCCTTACAAATTACAAATTTCCAGCCTTTAGATCTCTCAGATGAGGGATCCATTTATAGATATTTGCAGAGGGGTGAGTCAGCTTCTAGGCTTTTGATTAGTGTCATTTCATTAATAGTTCTTGGTTCCACTTGGAGATTTCATGATCCCTTACTCATCCCTGGGCGAATTCAAAGAGGCAAGTGTCATATGAGAAGTTTCTAGAAGATTCTCTGGGTTTCCACTTAGAAAATTGTCTCTACCATTTGTCTACTCTCGCCCATCGCACCCCGCAGAAGGCCCTTTCAATATGCATCACACCTTGCTAGTGTAGCAGCCAATATGCATTGAACCCTAAGCATGGAGCAGACTGTATGGTTTAGTTTTGACCAGTTCTGAGCAGTTTTTTAGGTGGAACTTCTGGGAAATGATGTAATCAGTTGACCATGATCCTTTAGTGTGTGAAACAACACTTTTAGGGGTTTAAGAGCCCTTGGTTTATCGACATATGTGATTGGGTTGTAGTGCCAAAACATGTCTATAACAGTTACTCCCTAAAGCATGAGGTCGTAAATCTTCTGATGTCAGGTGAAATGCTTTATCATGAGGATCTGAGGTCTTCGAACTAGAAGGTGACCTGTATAAAATACATTATCTTCATATTATTTTCATGATCTAGCTAAGGTGAGAATTCCCATGCTCATCTTCATAAATTCATTTTCATGTACATAGGACAGACAATCATCCGTTGTTGCAAACTGGTGATTCTTGTAAAGCCATCATCCCTTAGCTTGGATGATCATCAGCGCGGTTATGGTGTGCACTTGATGTCTTTATTTTTCTAAATATATCATAGCCTGGATGGATGGAACTAAATCTGGGGTGTTCAAACTTGTTCAATCTTCGCCCAATGTACAAGTCGATCCATGTGAAAAGATATTTTGAAGTCAAACATGGAAAGACATTGCCTGATTACCAGCCAATGATGTAAGCTATTAACAGGCGCGAGAGGAATCACTAATAATGATAATGACCCTCAAGGTACTACAATACAATTCACGTAGTGTGAATATATGAGTCGATTTCAAACACCACGCAAAATATTTCAATCGAATTCCATTGATGTAAACCTGTCGTCAGAAGTGAGAAACTTGTCATTGAGGCATGCAAGCTTCAAAGTACTGAAAGGATTATTCATAAGTCAACTCCTTGGATAATGAGCTGATGTCGACAAGAAGTGACCTGTCATAGGAGGGCCTTAATGAATCCCACATCTATGACATGAAATGAAGCAAATGATTTTCTAGAGGTGAAAATGATCTGATGATACAAGGTTCAGGAATGGAGGTCATGAAAAATGGAGAGTGAAGGTATTGCAATGGATGAAGCGTTAGCTGGGTGACGAATTCTCTAAATGACTTCTCTTGAACATATCGGTGACACCGAAATGGATTGGTAGCAATAACCCCAAAAATGGATGGTACAGAGGACCAATGGTGATGTGACCAATGAACAGAATAACCCAACCCGACTTAATCATGGTGATGGAGTGAAAGTGTCATGTTCAAGAGCGACCTGCTACCAATGAAGTTCTTCAAGTTTTCTTCCCCTTTTCCCCAGTCAATTTTGACTAGTACCTCTTTATTTTTGTCAAGCTTGAGGAGGATAACATATGCTTGTTCTATAATTTTCCCTTTGAGCAAACCTGTCGCTATGTTTTAGAGAGCCTAGCGACAGTGAAACTCGCTCTTTTCCGAATGGACAAGTTTTTTGCTATTGTTTTAATGAGTTTAATGACAAAGATAACTCAGTCCTTTTCATGTTTAGAGAGTTTGAAAATGGATGGAAAGGAAACTCTAGCAGTCCTTTTTTGTGACATAATCCCTTAAGTCTGAAAAAGTATAAAATAATACGAAAGGGATGAATTTTCGATTTCTTTAGCAAGACGAATAAGAAAAGTGCTCGATCTTTTTGTGGAATGATCCCTCAAATCCAAAAAGATTAAAATGTAGAGGAGGGAGGTGCTTCCCCTTACTTTAACGAGCTGCGAAGGCCAGTAGCTCAGCAACCTTTTCATATTTTAGAAGTCTAAAAAGAGCTTAAAAGAGACTCGTTTTTTAGGAACGAGTGATGTTTTCGGGTAACAACTGGTTCTAGGTAAGTTTGGAACTTCTCAAACATGGCAGTGTAAAGAGGGTGGCTAATAGAATCACTAGTCGCAGTTGTTCCTCAAAAGGGTAAACAATCAAGTGGAAGTGTATGATCAGCCAAAAGAATGGAGGTGACGGTAAGAACACAACCAAGGCTCAAAAGGTTGATATCAAGGCAATCACGAAGGTTATTTACCAAAGGTGGATTCATTTTTTAATGAGCTTGAATATTTAGAAACTATGCTCAGTGGCGGGTTTATTTTGTAATGAGCTTGAACCTTGAGGAAACATTGCTCATGCCAGTCATCTTTAAAGATGTCTCTTATTAGTAGGTTCATTTTTAGTGAGCTTTCCCCATGCGAAACTTTGCTCATGATAATAGTCAAAGATGTTCAATTCACCATTAACACTATATTCTTTCAACGGTCGTATAACCTATTCAATTACTCCATCAAATTGATTAGAAATAGAAATACATGCCTGAAAAATGAGTTAAAACCCAACATTTTACTTAAATTATGTGAATAGTAACATAAAAGCAGTTTTACCTCTCATTTTTACCATTTCATTCAAATTTGGGAGTGTTGGAGCTCTGGAGGTGTTTTCCCCCTCGAATTTCAACAGCTGATTTTGGGAGATCCGGTGGACTATTCTCCACACCATCAAGACCAAGTAGGATCTAACCTTAAGCTCTTCAATTGCATTCCATCCTTTTCTAAGTTAGAGCAAGCTTTCCCTTTCTTCTAGGCCCCAGGGATTTGAAGTGTTTGTTCTCTCCCCATCACACCTAGTCTGCATTGAAAAGTAAGATGCATACTGAGCTGGCCATTGGCCAGTCAGTATGCATCTCACCCTGTACACAGCTAGGGTGCAATGGGTGCAGAAGGGAAAGTTTGTGCAATGTTTTTCATGAAATTTTTTCTTGTTTTTCCCCAAATCAGGATCCTAATTCATATTTTACTTGTGTTTCAAAGATTCATTGGATCAATATGGTCGTTACGTGGCATGAACATGAGCATGAAGAAGAGGACATGATTGCCTTACATTATCCGGGTACAGTTACTGCATTGCGAAACTATGGCTTGCCAAAATTCTTCTGCATATCCAGCATGAGCTAACAAATCAATTTGTTGCAATATCTTCTTGATGCATGGGATCCAATAAACTAGGTGTTCTAGATTAGAGGAAAATCCATTCCTTTGATAGTCGAGGATATCTACTTTTTGACTAGGTTATCGAGGTGTGGTGCCCCTCTCTCACTATCAGGATCTGCCGATGGGGGTGAATCTGTGAGGGATTATATTTGCCAGTTTTGTAGAGATGGATCTCAGCCGAGCAGGGATGGCAAGATCAATACTCAAGATGTCAATGATCGGTCCTTGAGGACTATTTTATTCACCTTTGCTAGATTGGCTAGTAGCACAGCTCTTCATTTGGCCAATAGATCTTATATGCAATATGCCCTGGAATGCCTGGAACCAAAGGTATTCAACTGGTGTGATACATTACGTTTGGTTATAAAAGAACAACTTTCCAAGGTGAATAATGGAAGATCCAAGAACTTTGGTTACAGTTCCATTCTAACTGCTTTTACCTTGGAGGGGATTCCACTGATGCAACCACAGTACATTTCACTAGGATTGCCAGCACCGAGGGAACCACGATTGCAGAGATGGGTTGATCTCATGGCCAAACATGCTGGTCAGTCACAGATTTCATTCTCTGATGCCTTCTTTGAGTGGTTCAACCATCAAGAGATGGTCTTCGCAGAGTATCCATATGTTGGGATGGATTTCTGATGCGACCCAGATTTGGCATTACCGGCTTGCGAGCAATGGAGTGTTATGGGTAAAATGATCTAACCATATCTTTGTTTATTGCTTTTATAATGTTCTTGTGTTTTTTTTTAAATGTTATCAAGACTAATCAAACTCATATATGTGTGCAGATGTTTGGCAAGTGTGATTAGCATCACGCCCAAGGGTAGCAGCTATCATTACAATAGGAGAGGTTGTAGGGAGGGTTGTCCTTCATGATCTAGACATAGCAAAGACCCTTGTAGTATTGTAGGATTAGATCGAAGATCTCATCCTTGGTATTCAGGATGTGAGGACCGATGAGTTACCTCTAAGATTACAGCGCCATACCACTAGCATGCTGAGTCAATGGACTAGGCTCTTATGTATGGTCGCACAGGCGGTGACTTGCTATCACCAACACCATTAGTCAAGGGTGTTTTTCTACATTTTTGAGTTTTTAGGTCATATGACCGATTTTTTCCTAAACACGGTGCATTTTGTAAAATTTATAAATAGTTATATAGTTTTTATTTTTGGAGTTTTATGTCGGTTAAGTTATGTGATTCTGATGCAAATGTTAATTGAAATTCTTTTTCCTTTATAAATGCTGCAAATGTCTATCTAACATATAATTTGCTAATGAATCAATTAATGTGTTTAAGTTTTTGGAAATGTGTTGATATTGAATAGAATCAAACTACCTTTCCAAAATCCTGTCCCTTAGGAACATACGATATATAGCTGGATTCCAAACGAAATAGATGCCAGTAAGTTGTAGGATGATGAGTTGTGAATCTAGCCTAACAACAAGTCAGCATATGCCACTTGCGATGGCATCAGAGAGAAGCTCCATCAACACACTGTACTCAGTGATGTTGTTCGTTGATCGACCAATACATATCCCTCTAAAACTCACTAACTCGTCACTTGGATCAAAAATGGCCCAGGCTGCAGAAACTAGGTTCTGCGTACTACGACTAGCTCCATCAACGTATCCAACAAATGATTCCAATAGGTTCGACATCTACAACAAATGCAAAGTGGATCATCTAACCAAAATGATAACTCTTGATGAAAACGAAAATGTAACAAAAGCATATTTGTAAAGAGATTACTACACTTAATCAAGCATAGTAACACTTAAGATACAACCTGTTTTGGGGTTGCGACAGTGGAATCCCATCGTAATCTACTAGCTTGTAGGCTCATTTTTCTAATACTCTTTTAACAATGTAGGGGCCCATCCACAATGGTTTGAACTTACCTACTCCCAATTTATCAGAGTCCTGATCGTAAAGCAAGACCAGGTCACCTTCTGAGAAGACATGGGGTTTGACATTTTTGTCAAATTGTGCCTTGACACGTTTCTTATGAGCTTCGTTAGATAAAGTGGCATCACGAAGGGTTTCATCTAATTGGATTAGCTCCAATAAACAAGCCTCTTCCTCCAATGTTTCAGGAAGTAGATCGACTACGAGCTTTGGAGATGAAATTTCACACTGAATTGGTAAGACTGCTTCCAGGCCATACACCAACTGAAAGGGTGTAAATTCAGTCACATTTCTCACCGATGTCCTATATGCCCACAAGGTTGAGTACAGGATTAAGTGCCAATTTCATTTGTGGACTCTAATCATCCTTTGCAGCATGCGCTTCAGGACTTTGTTGATGGCCTCAACTTGTTCGTTATCTTGCGGATAATATGGAGTAGAACTGTCATGGGACATTCCTAATTTGGCAGCCAATTCAACCATCATGTGATTGCAAAAATGCGATCCATGATTTGTGACTATAGCTTGTGGAACACCAAATCTAGAGACTACATGATTGAAAAAGAAAAGAGAAGTCGTTTGCCATTGTTGTTTAATGTAGGCATCGCCTAGGCCCATTTTGTAAAATAGTCAACTGCGACTATGATATACCCATGCCCCCTGGCCGAGGTGGGGTTACATGTCATGAAATTTATGCCCCATTTTGCGAATGGTCCAACAGAAACTACTGGATGCAATTGTGCGGGTGGTATTCTGGTTTTGCAGTCGAAGATTTGACAAGCATGGCAACTTCTAACTGCAATTATGCAATCTTTGAATATAGTAAGCCAGAAGTAACCTACCTGTAAGATCTTTTGTGATGTAGCATAACCAGATTGATGCCCTCCACACACACTTAAATGAAAATCATTCAGGACTTTTTCAGCCTCCTCATGCGTGAGGCACCTTTGCAAAACTGTATCGACACCACGATGGTAAAGTGTATCACTGACGATCATGTAGTATTTGGTTGGGTATCGAGTACGTCCTTGTTCAGAGCGAGAGGTATTAGGCCTAAAGGTTTGGGTTTGGAGATAGATCGGTATATCTCCATACCAAAGATCACTTGATGATATCATAAATAGAGATTCATCCACGATTGATGCTTTAGATGTTGAATCATTGGACGACGATCGGAGGTCGCATAGTAACTCTGCTAAAACTAGAGATTTCTTTGATTTGATTTTTGAGAATTCAAGATCAAACTCTTGCAAAATGGCTATCCATTTTGAATATTTTACCCCTAGTAATTGACGTGATAGAATGTAAGTCATAGGGTTGCAATCTGACAAAATGGTAGTTTTTCAAAAGAGGATATAGTGTCAAAATCTCTGTACTACTTGAACAGCTACTAGAGCCAAATTTTCAACATAGGAGTACTTGCTTTCTATATCATTTAAGTTTCAACTTAAATAATAGACAAGTTGTTTAATTCCATTGTCTTCTTATACTAAAACCATTGCGATGGTTGTATCTATTGTGGCGAGATACAGGTTAAATTGTTTTTGATAATCAGGAGCATACATTAATGATGCTTTTATTAGGGAATCCTTTAAAGCATCAAAGGAAGCTTGTGCAACCTGATCCCAATTGAAGGGCACTTCTTTTTTCAAAACACACATATAACCTTTAGCAAGTTTGGCATAATTTGGAATGAACCTCCTTAGAAGGTTTGCTTTCCCTTGGATTTTCTGAATCTGAAGCAAATTTGAAGGTGGAGGCATGTTGATGATTGCCTGAACCTTACATGGGTCGAGTCGGATCCCATCCTTAGAAACTACGAAACCAAATAAACGATCAAAACCGACACAAAACACATACTTGTGTGGATTGAGTCGTATCTTGTCGTGTCGGCAATGTAGAAATATAGCTCTCAAATGTTGCGGATGATTAGTCCAATTTCAGGAATGAGCTAATAGATCGTCGAGATATGGTTGAACGATGTGTTTGATGTCATGGAAGGCATAGCTCATTGCCCTATGAAAAATTTCTCTTGTGTTCTTTAAACCGAAAGGTAGTTTACGGTACGTGAATGTGCCCCACGGACATATAAATACAATCTTCGACTGGTCCTGTGGGCACATGTTTATTTGATTGTATCCAGAAAATCCATCCATGAATGAAAATATTTTGCATCCAGTGCATTCATCAATTATCTGGTCGATGAAGGGTGCAGGGTAGTTGTCCTTTGGACAAGCTTGATTTACATCCTTGTATTCAATGCACATTCTAATAATTCCTTGCTTTTTCATTACAGGAACAATATTCGATACCCAATCAGTTAGAGGAATAGGGTAAATGAAACCAGCATATAAATTTTTTTCAACTTATGCCTTGATGGCAGCGACTTTGTTTGGGTGAACCTGTCGAAGCCACTGTCGTACTGGTTTGACATTTGGATACATCTTGATTTCATGTTCAATGATGCTCGAGTCAATGCCTAGAATTTCTTCATATGACCATGCAAAGACACCTTTGAATTCACGAAAGAGAGCGGAGTATATTTCTAGTTTTGAAAAAGAACAAGATTTGTCGACATGAATATTCTCCACAACATTAGGTTTGGTTGAGATATTTATGGCAATAGTTTCTTCAATATTGGATAGATTTCGCTTGAAATCCACCGTATTTATAGTATTTGATAGAAAATCAAAAAAATGAAGGATGATTAAGGTTGTTGGAATAATCTTCATCATTATCTTGAAGATGGAAATGATGGTGGTAATCTTCCCATGGTGCCTCTCCTATCATCATTGATTGAATGATTCCTTCATTTGTAGAATGTATATGTGACCAAGGATCTGAAGAGGTGCCATATTCTAGAGACCTATCTATCCAAACACTTGATGAGTGTTGATTTGGGTTTGCCGCCCAGGCCAAGAAAATTGATTGCTACAAAATTTCTATGTGGCCTGGAGACAATACCTGGTGATGATCCATGCTAACAAAATGTTTGGAAATCTTCTTAATCTTTGTTGATGTAGAAGATACCATATGATAGGTTTCCACCGTGGCCACTTCCACCAGATTACTCGGAGGTGAGAGGGCAATAGTACCCATTAAGGAAAATCTTTTAGGAGGCCTACTCTGACATTTTGAAGTGATTGAGAGCTTCCATGGATCATTGGAATGCTTCTCATAGCTTATGAACTATTGGGGAAAAAGGTTAGTTGGTCAACGACTGTAATTCTGCCTTAGAAGGGAAATGTAATCTTTCTAAAATATGTTGACACAATAGCAGCCATAGCATAAATCCAGGGCCTTCCTAGTAGGATATTGTAATCAAGGGTTCCATCGATAACTTCGACTTGAATTTCTATTGTGTTTCCCCCCAGTTCAACTTGCAAGTTACTTAATATCCCATATGGTGTGTATGTTCTTCCATCAAACGCTTTTAATGTAGTTGATGATCGCGACAAGGGTGGTGAGCCTAAATTTTTCCAGCAACTCATTGACATAATACAGGTAGAGGCCCCCTCATCAATGATTGTTTTATGAATAGTTTTGTTGAGGGATTTTACCTATACAAGGAAAGAGAGTTGGGCCGGTAACTAAGGTTCATATCCTTTGTGGTTAAAGGCCACAAGATTGGAATCCATTGGGTCAATCCCACCTATTACTGATAATAAAGCTTGCTTTTGGGAGGGGCAATTCTGTAGTACTTCAAGTGTTGACATAGCAGATGGCAATTGAGCTAGATCCTCTACTATATTACAATTATGTGTTGCTCGAGCACGAGGATTAAATGTCGATTTATATACTATTCCATTTGGCAGCTTTATTATTAGTTCAGGAATGATGGGTGGCACAACTTCTGACGAAGTTGTTGTTGAAATACTAGGTTGATCTATAGCCTTGTTGTTGTTCGACATTTGTGGATTCCCGTAATCATTACTCCTCGTCGATATCAAAGCATCATTTTGCTACTTCGAGATGGATAACATAAGCACTTGGGATGGAGAAGCATGATCGATAGAAACTAGATTAGTTTCTAGGTTTCGAAATGGATCAGTCAGTACTCTGGAGGTGCTCAAAGTTTTTAAAAAATTCTTGACCTCAGCTCGATGCGGACAATTTTTTATATAATGGTCCTCATTGCATATGAAATATGGATGATTAGGTTTCTTTTGCCTAGCAAGGTTTTCAGAAGACTTTTCAGGAGTTGAATCTTCCTCTTTCTTCTTTTTGTTTTTCACTTTCTTCTTACCCCCTGGTTGCTTCAGTTCTTTGCCTTTGTCGGATGACACGGCATTAACCTCCGAGGTAGGAAGTTTGTCATTTTATTTTTGACTAGAAACTGCAAGGGGTTTACCAGTTTGAGCCTTTGCGGTTTGTGTACTTGAGGTACCAATCATGCCATTACCGGCATGAGAGTCCCTGTTTGATTTAGGAGGTGGAGGAACAGAGAATTCTAGTCTAGGAGCATCAGGGATTTTGTCATAGAGGGTGCCAGACCGAGTATAGATCAAGTCTAGATATTGTGCATGAGCAATGACTTTCTCTTCAGTGACAACTCCTCCTTTCGCCACATCTTCAGTAATAGAAGGTAATAATGACTTAATAAACCACTCATCTAGAAGCTAATTAGGAACATAGGCCTTTACCATTCGACGACGACGTCACCACTCATGAATATGATCAGATATGTGAGTGGCTATTGTTTGTTTAAAATTGGTAAGGAGCTCCATTCCTATTTCGTACCTTATGGGAAACTAAAAGTGGGTTAAGAAAGTAGTGGCGAGGGTGATAAAGTTGCAAATGAAGCTCTAGGAAATTCAATGTACCATTTTGTTGATGAACCACTTAACGTTCACTAAAAAATGTGAAGCCTAATCGAATCATCATTGAGGGTGTTAGATGAACACCACAAATGAAAAGTCATTACGTGATTCGATGGGTCTTCACCCGGATTTCCATTAAATTTAGGAATATCATAGAGAATTTTATGAGGAATCATTGGCCACCAAGCGGCGTAAGCAATTGGATCATTTATCATCCGGTTCAGATCTGGTAATTCTAAAGTTGCTACGAAAGGCAATTGTTGATTCAAGTTTGGCGAAGCATACCCAGGATAAGATGGGATTGCCTAAGCAGTAGGTCT
Source organism: Pinus taeda (assembly GCA_000404065.3). Lineage (NCBI taxonomy): Eukaryota > Viridiplantae > Streptophyta > Pinopsida > Pinales > Pinaceae > Pinus > Pinus taeda. The sequence goes on from APFE030374176.1 coordinate 104,254, forward strand.
TTGCATACCAGCATAATGTATCTGATGTTGATAATTTTGATAAGTTTGATGGGCATTACCATTATAATATTATTGTTGGTAACCATTTTTAAAATATGGTTGCCCATTAGCTGTAAAGCTTTGTTGCTCAGGTCCTCCGTAAGCTTGTTGGAATTGTGGTTGTTGATATTGTACCAGCCATGGTTGTTGGACCATTTGTTGTTGTCCAATACTGGATGTTTGACCAAGATGAGGGGTGATAGTACTCATTTGAGCCTGAGTCGTTGTAGTTAAGGAGTCATTAATCTAAGTTTGTGATTGAGCCATGGAGACAAGAGGTTGTTGTATTACGACCTGAGAGACTTGAGGTTGACATACAACAGGTAGCGCTTGTACTTGTGACACAGTCACAATAGCAGGTGTAGTGGGAATGTTTGACACAGGTTCATTTGGTTGCATTGAGTATACAACCCTTGGTTGTTGAGGCAGTATTGGTACCCAACCACTGGATGCAATTCTAGTTTGACCCGAATTTTGTTGTGAACTCTTAGATGGTTGTTCTCCCGGAGGGAACAATGAAAAGGCACACTGCCCCCCATATGGCGGCAATCTAGTGTGCAAAGGATAAATTGGTCTTTGGAGACTGGACTGCTCAAATTGATATTGCTGTGAAGGATCAATTTGCTGAATCTCAACATAAGAAATTCTAGATAAGATTCTGGATGAACAAATAGGAACAGACCATGCTGCCAAACCAGTCCCTCGGTGGACTCCATCTAGCGGTTGAGAACTAGTTGGGACAGATGGTATACCATCGAACATGTCAGAGTAGCAACAAGAGGCTCTACTACTGCTGTATCAGATGACACAGTCCTAGATGTTGATGGTTGTTCAGACATATTTAACCTATCCAAAAGATTTCCTAGCGATTCTACAAGAACTTGCGATGAAGGGTGACTAAAGGAACTAACCTCTATAGTAGAAGGATATAGGTGGATCCCAGTTCCAAAATGCAATGGGGCACTGGATGGAATATCTTCTACAATCTCTTCTATAGCAATCAGTCGAGGTGGAATAGGTAGACCCTGAGGTCCATCAAATACTTCTGGAGCAGAAGAAGTTATAGATTTTGTAGTAACAAACACTGGAGGGGTGACACCTTCTGAATTCTGGAACTCAACTTCCAGATGTTTAGGTAAGTGAACTTCAGTTTCTAGATTAGCCTTAGATGGAGCACGTTCAGGGATAGAAGTGTTTACCATTACACTGGGATCAGTTCTAATGTCCTCTTGTAACTGCAAAACATCTTCTATAAAGGCAAGTGTACCAGAAATAATTGGAGTAACTCGAGTCTCTGATGATGTTGAAATACAAGTTCCAAATAGAACAAGAGAATTTGACTCAGTGAAATGAGATTGTTTTGCCCAGAATGGTTTCGTTTCCAGAGTCAAAGACGGTTGATTTTCTAGTCTCCATGAACGATAGGGTTTTGATTGACTTTCTTCCACGTTTGCGGATTACTTGATCAACTCAAAAATTAAAGGGAAAAAGTTATTCCAAATTAAATAAATTTTATGACACTTTGACACAACTTTGCTTTTTCAATTTTTAAGAGTTGATAAAAATCTAAAGATGACTCTATTCGCCTTCGATTTTTAATGAGCCTGAAGTGACAAGTGCTTAGATGGACCTTTTCTTTTAAGGAGTCGAAAAGGAATGAAAGTGACTACTCCGGAAATCTAGATAGATGGATTACCAAACCAATTGCAAAACTACAATATACACCTTGGTGTTAAATTAAAGAGAAATTACCAAGGATTTTACGTACGACAGTCAATCTTCCTGAATGCTATGTTCAGTGCATTGTGATCGATAGGGCGACAGACACAACTTCCTAAGGATAAATGATATCAGCCTATTATGGTCTCCCAATATATACTTGATGGTACGGGGAGCACAAGTCCATACTAGAACTTGTCGTATCAAAGAAGAAGAATCATCGAACCTTCAATTAAAATGATAGTTACCAGGTTTTATGACGTCAGAATACGTCTCTAGCCTAGACTTCTAGATGTTGTGTGTTAGGTTCCAAAGCATTTTTACGTTCATTGAGGTTTATTTTAGAGTTGATCTTTCTTAGAAGTTTGTCTTTCAAGGTTCACCGCATGATGTAGATGTAAAATTCCTAAAAATGAAATCTAAAATGATAAACAGTCATTTGTTTTTCTTTTAGCAATGAAAATCCTAGCTACTAAGGAAAGAAGAGTATGATTTTTTCAACAGAGAGTAGAGAGCACACACTAATGCACTTTTCGTAAATCATTTTCTGCATGCAATCTAAATGCAAATGCATATGCATGTATTTTTTTTTCCGCTTCCTTAATGTGAGAGTGCCAAAAAGGAAAACTAAGTACAGATCTGAACTATTTTCTTCAAAGCGACACTTCAATAGTTTCTTTTCAAAATGAAAGGAAGACTAAAACGAAACTTTCGATTTCGAATGGAAAACTGCTTTCGACACTTCAAATATTTACAATTCAAATCAAATACAATGACAAAAGTACAATCAACTATCTAAAAGAGGAAGACTTTACAACCCTCTTCTTCTTGACTCAAAACGACCATTACGACACTTTTGAATCAAAAGATGATAGTTTGATTAAGCTACGCTTTGCAAAGGAGGACTGTAAATTATGAAAAATACATAAAAAACATTTACAATTCCTAATCAATGGAGACTGAATAATGTAAAGGAAGAAGGCTTCAACAATGATATACTGATCATAAGCAGCAAAACTACTAAATACAGCTAAAAACAAGGAGAAAAAACCAATTTCCTAGGAGGAAAACAGTATCATTCAATCATTGCACCCGTCCTTAAGGGAAAAAAGGATGCATCTCACCTACAACACACGAGAGGTGTGATGCATATAGGCTACCTGTTATAGACAATTTGATGGGCCAGGGAACGAAACTGAGTTTGGTTTGTGCTCAAAATTTGTAGCTAAGTTTAGTGATTTAGGCTGAGCTATGATGGACATTAACAACAAAGTACAGGACTATGATCTTAGGAGGTTATTGAGCTACTACCAGGGCACTTAGGATGTTTGCAAGTCAGATGTTTAGTTCATAAACCAACCCAAAGATTTACTGAAGCAACGTTGATCTAATTTGCACTTACATAGCATATGCAGTTTGAAGGCTAGCTGGCTTAACTTCAGGCTCTGTCTGTATCTTATAAAGAAAACAACAATAACAAACAAACAAACTAATCGCTCCCTAGCGGAGTCACCATTTTTTTCTGGGAAAACTAGTGTCTTTTTGATCTGCTAGTCCCACTAAGACGGGTAGCTATCTTAGAAACAAACAATTCAAAGTAACTTGTGATTTCCTTTATGTATGATAGATAAGAGAGAAGCAGAGACCACCAACCTGTATCTTTCGCTTGGCTCTGTGCTTGTTTCCTCTCTCTCTTGATAGAGCTCGCTACACTTCTCCTACTTGTCCCGCTTTAGAGAATATCTGTAGACACAAGGCAACAACACACCATCAAAGCATAGAGATCTATAATACCATAAACAATGCAGAATCATAAACAAATTAACCGTACAATTGCATTCACAAATACGCAAGTATAGGGAGGAAAACTCAATTAACTTTATTGATAGTAGAAGAGAGGATTACAACCCAGCTATCTGATCGAGCATCATCCTCCCAGCATGAAAGCCCTCTTCACCTCATGAAAATCAAGGTCACCCAACAATACAATGTCTCAAAGAGAAACCAACAACACTTCCTTACAAGTTGCAAAATTCTAGCCTTTAGATCTCTCAGATGAGGTATCCATTTATAGATATTTTCAGAGGGGTGAGTCAGCTTCTGGGTTTTTGATTAGTGTCATTTCACTGATATTTCTTGGTTCCACTTGGATATTTCATGATCTCTTACTCATCCCTGGGTGAATTTAGAGAAGAAAGTGTCATATGAGAAGTTTCTCGAAGATTCTCTAGGTTTCCACTTAGCAAACTATCTAATTCAGAGAAGCAAGTGTCATATGAGAAGTTTCTAGAAGATTCTCTGGGTTTCCACTTAGCAAACTAGTGTCATATGAGAAGTTTCTAGAAGATTCTCTGGGTTTCCACTTAGCAAACTATCTCTGCCATTTGTCTACTCTCACCCATCACACCCCATAGAAGGCCATTTCAATATGCATCGCACTTGGCTAGTGTAGCAACCAGTATGCATCACACCCTAAGCATGGAGCAATCTGTATGGTTCAGTTTTGGCCATTTTTGAGTAGTTTTTCAAGTGGAACTTCTAGGAAATGATGTAATCAGTTGACCATGATCCTTTAGGGTGTGAAACAACACTTTTAGGAGTTTAAGAGCCCTTGGTTTATCAACATATGTGATTTGGGTTGCAGTGCCCAAACATGTCTATAAAAATGACTGATACAAATGGCATGATAAAAATAACTTTATGGATGATGTACAGTCAAAAAGATATGAAACTATGCCAACAAGTAATCACATTTAGGGAAGAGTGATGTTTCTGGACTAGGACTACCATCAGTGACTAATTTTTTTTTACATGACCTAGTGGAATGATAAAAAAAATTGATTCGAACCCTTAAAATGATATGAAAAGAGGATTTTTTATCACTGATGGTAGGATGAAAATACTGACGCTAACAGGAAGAACAAATGGAAAATTTTGATAAAGAGATAGAGGAAGCTGTGAAAAAGGCCAATATTCCAATGGATGTAGTTCCTCTTGCAGCAGTTCCTATAACTACAGTTTCTACCTCAAGCACAGTAACAACCACAGGTATAGCAAAGGGAGCCGAAGAACTTGTTGAAGCTGTTTAGAACTTATTTATTCAGAAAAAGGAAATGAAGAAATTCTAGGATCAGCTAAAGACACTAAAACACCTAAAATTAGTTGCAGAGAGCTCACATGCAGTTGAGTTGCATAGGGCAAGAGGTCAAATTGAGAGATTGCAGAAAGAAGTCAAAGACTCTTACCTTAGAAATACATTGGGTTTATTTAGGAGAATATATGGGGATAGATTATTGAATCAATCAAAGATATCTGGCCTTATATCAGAATAATTTTTTATCAAAAATACTTTTTGGAAAAAGCTCAGCAAGTTACTAAAACTATCTCAAATGAACTTGAGGAAAAGCCAAAAACAACCAGTAAAATAATCTAGTTTTTGAATTCTAAAGATAGACATGATCTTGAAGAATTGGGTATTGATGACAAGACAAAAACCATACTGGAAGTGAATAAAATTATTACAAAGAAAAATCTCACTCTTTAGTTGAAGGAAAAGTGTAGCAGTGTCAATGTCGTAGTTCAACGTTTTTTCAACAGGCTAGAACCCTTGACCAACAAGGGTTTTCCCTCCATATTTGTGATAAATGATAAGTTAATGCCTATTGAATACTATATCTACAAGCTCAGAGAGGTTGCATCTAATGTAGCTAGATTTTCAAATATAAAGGGTACAACAACACCAAGTCTTGTGTTGAACGCTAATTCAGGTCTAGGTGTGAAGAAGGACCTTCCCAAGACCTTTTACTTTCGTGAGGTGTTTAAATTTCTTTTAAAGAAACATTAAGGAATCCATCTGCATACTGTAAAGAAGAGGAACATAACAATCATTGGCACATGAATACAAAAGTCGTTGATAACAGAGTTCGTCCAGGAGGGACTACGTCTCTGGGCCCCGGTGTGATGATGGTGTAAGCCGCTGCATTATGTGTTGTCAATAAAGATGATGTACACATAGATGATGTCTCAATCATACAAGGAAGAATGCTCTCACGTAGCAGTGGCTCTAAGAGATGTTCCACAGCTAGAACTCTCATTCAAAAGACTCCTATCAGTATGACACAAAACAAGCATGGTGTGCATCCCGCCAACATGGCACAAAAGGGATGTCAAAGCGAATCACATGCATGATGACAACCAGAGTATCCCAACATCATGCAAAAATGGATCTCAAAGCATAACACAAAGAGTTATGATAGAAAGTACATCATATGAAAGATTATGCATAACATGAAGCAAGGAATCATGACAACATGAAATAACAAGATCTTGCATCAATCATCAATCATGGATCTGTACAACATAATGCAGAAAGAAGAAGTACATGAACACATCATATACCTCACTACCAAGGGCCACCTGAAGCAAAGGTTTTCAAAGTGTTGAAGCTTGCTGAAACATCGATCTCACATCATCAATCGCAAGAAGAAGATTGTTCGCACATGAAGATGGACCTCTGCACTGGAACTTAAAAGTGATTGAAAGAAGAAATGAGAGAAAGACAAATCTGAATACACCATCAGATTTGTGGCATCGAGTAGTGTTGAAACAACTATCCAAAATCCAAATTCTAAGAATTTGAAAATTCGGAGCTCAAGGGATCTTTTAGATTCACTCAGGATTCCTCAAAGATTATGTTTCAAGGATGAGCTGAAAATGCACTACTCAGATGTCAAATATGATTTCACCATTAGGATCCCTGCGAAAAACCATGAAAAACAAGTATAAACTCAACCATATTCTGGCAAAATGAAATTTTACCTCCTTGGGAAAATTTCATGGCTCAAGGCTCTGCTCCATGTTTTCGCTGAAATCATGGTTCTGTGTGCATTTTGGAATTGACTGGAAGATGCAGAACTCAAATTGATAAATGGATAGATCCATCGTGTTCGTGGCGACGAGAGGTGTAAAATCCATATAAAATTTGTCAATTCCTGAGAAGTTGAAAATTTTGCCCTCCTGCAAAATTCATGGTTCTTGCATTAAAAATTTATTAAACTGCCTCGATTTGCATGCCAACTCCTATCCAGAAATTTGTGTAGTCCTTCTCCTCTGGTGCACAGGAGAAAATGACCATTTATATAAAATCCTGGCCAAATATACGAATGTGATTAGTGGTATAATGGTAAAATGTGGAATTGGTTTAGGAGGGGTCAAGGGATCAACTCCTGCCCCTCCATAAATAATTTTGTAGACACCAAATCGGATCATACCATACCTTATTTTTTAGACACCAAATTGGATCATACCTGTACCCTCCTCCGCAGTTAGGCGTATAATCGTTTGGCTTTTATTGAACGTTGGTGCATTCATTTATGATTTGTTAACGGCTATATTAACATACCATGCATAACCATTTGAGGTGTTATATTAAAATGGGCGGGCATTGGTTTGTTACATACCAACCTTAGTTGGTATAACCACTTTGTACCATATTATGATATGGTATATCCACTTTGTACCATATTATGATATGGTTTTTTTTATTGTCTTTTATATAACCAATTAACACATTCGTTGCCCCCTTTTAACACCATTTGGATTTGGGTTTTGTTTTATATGAAATATACATAATTTATATATAAACTCTTTTGATATTAGTTAATATAAAAATTTATTTTGTTTTGAAATGGTTTATATAACTACATTTTAAATTAATTTTTGTTATATAGTTTTAAACCAAAAATGATTTTCATTACTTGTGTAGGTTTAGGAGGCCAATGACGGGTTGCCATGTGTTGGTGGCTGATGGGCTTCCATGTGGGTCCCACGTGCTGATGGGATGCCATGTGGCACACTGTGGGCCCCACTTTTTCCCTTGTCATGTCAAACTTTGAAGATCTCTATCTTTTGCATACTAGCTTAGTTTGACGAACAGTTTGCACTACCACGATCAGGAAGACGAGATCTACACTCTGGTCCTGGGTCAAAGTCATTCCGATGACTTTGATTTTTAAGCATCCCTGAGTCCTCCTTGTCTTGTGTGTGTTCTTGAAGATCCACCTGGATCAAACGCAATCTGAGATACCTTTTTCATCCTTAATGAGGTAAAACACATATTTTTAGTAAAACCTACTTTTACTAAATATGAAAAATGTATGAGGTTTATCAAAGGGTAATTAAGTTATCTATCCCAGATGAAAAACGTTGGGAATAGTTAACTAATTTACTTGACTGAAATAAGGATCAACAACATTTAGAATTTTGGGGAACAATCATCAACAGATCAACAACATTCAGAATTTTGGGGAATAGTCATCAACAATTCAATAACAAAATAGTGACAAACCGACTATCAGTTCATTTTTCTGATCTTTTATTAAGCTATTTTTGTAAATTTGTTTAAGATATTTTCTTAACACTAAACTTGTATAAATAACTCTCTTTCATGAGTTATTAAGGGTTTCACCCTTGAAGAAACATTTGTAAGCACTAAATGTACTCAGTTTTTTCTGAATCACTAATAGCAATGCAAAGGATTCTGAATTTTGATTCATACAATTTCGTATTCCTTGTAATGTTTTCCAGTTTTCATTCATTGTGTTTTCCTCATATTCTTATGTTTTACAAGAATAACCAGGTAGGAGCAGTTGTGTCTCAATTACTCCTAGAAACTCTCTGAAGTGATCATCTTTAAAGAGAATGAATTACAGAAACTGTTTGTTTAAGTAATTCCCTCTAAATCATAAAATTATCAGTCTCTTTGTAATTTTGGGCATATTTTGTTAAACTTTCTAAACAATGTTTGAAGGTTTTTCTTATTTATGGTTATTTGATTTTCTATTTGAAAAATATAATAGTCATATCATCTTTCTATTTCTACTCATCACCAGATAAGCTTAATCACTATGTGGATTTTAATAGCAGCCCTTTGTTTAAATAATAGTATTATTCAAAAAGTTTAGGCATCACTGTTTTAAATCTGTTACATACATTGGTCCTCCAAAATTAAAACAAAACATTAAAACATTTTAGATTCCCTAGCATGATAGCTGACCATTATCATCTTAGAGATACAACATCAGTCTGTCGTCGTCGTCAAGGAATCGAATATGATTAGCTTTCCTAGGACAAAAAAAAAAATCCTATTTCTTTAAGGGTGACTAAAGGTCTAGGTAGGTCAAAATACTTCACCTGGAGACTCCACTGTGCCAAACTGGCACCTTTTAAGCATACTAGATCTCGTTCTAAATCTGACACAGTTAATCCTCTATCAGACCCAGAAACACTTTTGAGAAGGGAAAATTATAAAAGAATAGATCAACCATATTCTTCTTCTTCAGCCTTGCAGTCTGAAGATATATTACGATTTGATCCCTATAGTAACATTCCATACAATCCAGATTTGACAAAATTATCAGCTAGGGTTTCGGAACTCTTAGATAGGGGAGTTGATTTCAAATCAACTTTCCTCATTCCCTCATTTGAAACGTGTTAGGAACCCCCACTACCATTAGGATCACCTAAATCTGAGTCTGACTTGGGTGTTCATTTACCTGAATACAAATCTACATACTTCATATCCCCCACTACTTATTTATTTCCTTCCACTTCTGAACAACTTGAAGGGACCTTTTCTATACATTCAAATCCACTCTTTGAAACAAAAGAGGGTATTCATTCTCAGGTCCATAAGTTAGTTATTAAGACTCCCTTAAAGTCATTCGGGACGTCTCCTCCTTCTTTATCCCCTCCTTCTTCACCTCCACATAGTCAGACACCCTCTCTATCACCATCCTATTATTTTTCTTATTCATCTAGACAAACACCTCATACACCACATTCTACTATGGCATTCCAACCTATTGTATAGGCTAGATATGTAGCTTTAGTCTTACCTCAAAATCTTGATGCATTCCCTCCTGGATATTTAAAACACCTTCCTAAGCATAATGGAGAAACTGGTTCCTGGGCTGAGGACCATCTTCAAGCATTTCTAGATTTTGCAGATAATATTAATATTAAGCAAGAAAATGTTTATATGAGGTTTTTTGTTTAATCTCTTGAAGGAAATGTGAGAACCTGGTTTAGGGAGTTACCTACAAATTCCATTAGGTCTTGGGAAGAGTTAACAAATATATTCAAAAACCAATGGGGTGTGAAGAAAGATCCTCTTTACTTTTTGACTAAGTTTGAAGAACTTAGAAGAAAATTTGGAGAACTTGTATCTGATTTTATTAAAAGGTTCAAAAAACTTTATCATAAGATGCCCCCTGATAGCAAACCCCCTATAGCAACAGCCAAATCTAGGTTTTCAAAAGCTTTTGAAGATGATTTTGTTGTAATGTTAAGAGAAGAACTTATAGGACTCTTGAAGACATGCAAACTAAAGCTATAGAGGTGGAAGCAAATAGGGTTGCCTCAAGCACTTTAAAAACTAAAGAGGAAAAGGCCCAAAGAAAGCTTAAATCTAGTCAAGAGGCTCTACTTCATCAAAGGCTAAAACTGAAGATTCTAAAATAGATGAGATAACTTCACTTCTTAAAATTCTATCAATATAATTTCCAAAATTGAGACTCAGCCTAGAACAGTTCAACAGATAGTTACTTGACCTCAAAATCAAAATCAAGGTCATTACAAAAGAACTCCACGATTACAAATTCTTCAAAGGCTTAGTAATGATCACCAGGTTCCAACTCCTTTACTGATAGATGATCAACAAACTAATGACAATACCATGATTATCACTTAAGATATTAACAATATGGATACCACTTCCGGTCAGACCACTATTATTCCTCTTTCACAACATGATCAATTTCAACAAGATCAAGAACCCTCATAGGTTTCCAAATACCATGCCTTTTTTGAATTCTTAATTGCAGAGCTAAACAAAAGATATGATCTTAGACCTAGACCTAGCCCTAGAAGACCTCCTAAGGGAACTCCAAAAATTGGACCTCATACCAAAGCTATTGAAACTCAGACAACTACTATTCAACCACTAAATTAACCAACTAATACAACTCAAATTGAAAAAATTGTCTTAACTACATTTAATGTTGAGAAGGAGTTAGAAAGAGTTAAAATCCCTATACCACTTTCAGAACTTTCCAAAAACCATGGATATAAAAATCAAGTTTCCAAATGGATACAAAACACCTTTATTGATGTTGAAAGTAATGTTATTAGCCTTCAAGATGAAAATCCAGCAGTTGTCTTTGGCCCTAGCTTAGATATGATAGATGAAATAGTACCCCCTTTCTATGTGACAGTAAAGACAAATGATTCCATGTTATAAAACTATATGATTGATTCTGGAGCATCACATAATCTCATGCCAAAAACCATCATGGATCATTTAAATCTTGACATAACTATATCCTATCATGATTTGTACATCTTTGATTCCAAAAGGGTACCTTGTCTAGGACTGATTAAGGATTTAGTAGTCACTCTTACCCAAATCCCAGTAAAGAACATAGTGTTAGATATAGTTGTCACTGATATCCCTCCCAAATTTGGAATGCTCCTTTCAAGGTATTGTTGTGCCAAATTAGGGGGAACTCTTTAGATGGACATGTCTTATGCCACTACTCCAATTTATCGAGGAGAACAACTTAGGCTGTATAGAGAGGTAAGATTTGTGCACACTATATGCAAAACAAATCAACCAAGGAACCATTCCATTTATGCAATTGATCAAGATTTTGGATGTTTTCAACTCTCCTCAAATCAAATACATGAATCCCAAGTAAAAATTGAAGATGTAATTGAAAACCCTATACCTGATGTATGGAAGCTATTCTTTGATGGTTCTTGTACAAAGGATGGACTAGAGGCTAGGGTAGTACTAATCTCACCAGAAAAGAAAACATTACACAATCATGTAAACTTGATTTTGAAGTTACCAAGAATGTAGAAAAATATGAGGCTTTCCTTCTAGGACTACAGTTAGCCAAGAGTTTAAAGGTACACAACCTCAATGTTTTCACTGACTCAGAGCTCATTGTAAAAAAAGTTAGAAATCTTTGCCAAAAAAAACATCCTAGGATTTATTGAAATGAGATTTGGATTCAATTGAAAATTTCTTTAATGATTTTAACTTGAATTATATCCCAAGAGATGAGAATATTCATGCAGATTCCCTAGTTGTTTCGACCATTTCATTTAAAATTCCTGATCAAACTAATGTGCTCTATCAAATACAAGTCAAATACAGGTCATCCATCCCAGATAATCTAAAATACTGGCAGAACTTTGAAGATGATGAAAAGATAAAATCTTTTATGTGGGTTGTAGATGATTTTTAGTTATATAAATTGATGAAGATAGAACATAAACAAATGAAAACACAAATGGAAATGATAGTTCAAATTCAATTAAAAAATTTCCAATCATCCAATTTTCTAACAATTTTATTCCCAAAGTTCTCATTCCTTTAGAGAAATTATTTGATCAAAATGATGTCCCCAAAAGCCCACAGTCAATTTCTCCACAAGATGACATTGAGGAAGTAAATATCGAAACAAATGACAAGATTAAGAACATTAAAATATGTGTGTCCTTAGATCCTAAAATCAAAGCTCAATACCTTAAGTTGCTTGAAAAATATATGGATTTTTATGCCTGGTCCTACGCTGATTTAAAGACTTATGATACATCACTAATACAACATAAGATTCCTTTAAAACCAGAAGCTAAGGCTTATCAACAGAAACTTAGGAGGATTAATCTAGTTCTTCTACCAACTATAGAAAAGGAACTTAAGAAAATGCTAGATGCCTAGATAATTGTGCCTCTAAGATACTCTGGTTGGGTTTCCAAACTAGTTCCTGATAGAAAGAAGAACGGGGAAGTCAGACTTTGTGTGGACTTTAGGAATTTGAATAAAGCATCATTAAAAGATAACTATCCTTTACCCAAAATGGATCAATTATTTCAGATGGTTTCAGAAGAAAAAATACTTTCCATGCTTGATGTCTTTTCAGGTTACAATCAGGTAATGGTTGATCCAACAAACAGAGAGAAGATAGCTTTTACTACACCCTAGGGTACATTTATGTATTCTAGGATGCCCTTTGGCTTATCCAATGATGGAGAAACATTTCCAAGAGCTATGGACATAGATTTTATGGGTCAGGTAAACAAATTTGTAGTCATTTATCTTGATGATGTCACTATTTTTTCTAATTCTGATTAGAAACATCTAAAGCACTTGATGAAGGTTTTTGATAGGAGTATGAAATTTGGAATCTCCCTAAATCCTAGAAAGTCTTTGTTTGCTATGAAAGAGGGAAAACTAATAAGCCATATAATCTCAAAAGAAGGAGTGTTGATTGATCCCAAATGTGTATCTACCATTCAAACATTGTCATTACCTAGAAATAAGAAAGGGATTCTAGATTTTCTAGGCAAGATTAATTTTTAAGAAGGTTCATCCTGAACTATGCTGAAATTATAAAAGACATAACTAATATTCTCTGAAAGGATCATGAAGTTAAATGGAATGTCCCTTCCAGACATGCATTTGATCAAATCAAGAAAGCTATCTTTGAAGCTCCAACCTTTCCCAATCCTGATTATACCAAACTATTCAGTATCTTTTCCTTTGCCTCTGAAACAACCCTTGTTGTTGTTTTATTACAAAATAATGAAGATTCCCATGACCAACCTATAGCCTTTTTTAGTAAGGTTATGAGAGATTTCGAGCTTAAGTATGAAATAATTGAGAAACTAGCCTATGCCCTCATGCAAGCCCTCAAATCATTCAGGATGTATGTCCTACATTCACCTATTACTACTTATGTTCCTAACAGTGCTATAAAAACTGTTTTAACCCAACAAGACACTGATGGGAAGAGAGGTAGATGGATCACTCAAATGCTAGAGTATGATCTAACTATCATAACCAAAAAGCTAGTAAAGGTTCAAGGATTAGCAAAGCTTCTAGCTGAATCCGACTATAAAGTGCTAGGCATCAACTCTGTTTTGGAAATACAAGGGGAAAATCCACAAGAACCTTCCCAAAATTCAAATAAGAAGAATCCACAAGAACCTTACCAAAATTAAAATAAGAAGAATCCACAAGAACCTTCCCATAATTCAAATAACAAGAATCCACAAGAACCTTCCCAAAATTTGAATGAGAAGAATCCACAACAACCATCCTAGCATCCTGAAGAAAAGAATCCACAAGAACCTTTACCTTCAAATCAAACCATTTCTGTACACATTGATGGGAAATTTATTTTATCAAATCGGTATCAAGATATTCTAAATTTCTTGATCCATTTTGAATGTCCAGCATCATTCTCCAAAATTCAAGGCAAAACTCTGAAATTGCAAGCAGTTAAGTATTGTATCATAAATGCAAATCTATACTAGAAGGACCCACTCAATATATTGTTATTATGCTTAACATAATCAGAGACTGAAGGGATCATTGATCAGTTTCATACAGGATTTTGTGGAGGACATTATGCTAGGAGAGCAACACCATATAAGATATTAAGGGCAGGATTTTATTAGCCAACATTATTCTTACACAGAGGAGCAAAAGTCAAAAGTTGTGTCCCTTGTGAGATGTTTGTTGGTAAGCAAGGAAAATTTTAAGGATGGAAAATTTTCTTGAAGTTTAGAAACATTAGCAAATCTCACTAATCCCTAATATGCAAACTATAAAATGTTTATTGATATATCTGTAAAATTATTCCAATTTATAATGATTTTATATATAGTCTCTATATAATGTTGGTGTTTTTTAAGGTAAAATAATTTTATATTCTAAAATTTGGGCGAATCATATTTTATAAAAAAATGGAAATTGTAGAATCTTTTTTGTGGAAAATCATGGAAAATTAGCCCACTGGGCGAACATTAGCCCCTAAAAATTTCCATGTTGGTAAGAAAAAACTAGCGACTCTTCCACTGATCCCAACAATAGTCTCAGCACATTTTATCCAATGGGGATTATATTTTATTGGATAGATTCATCCTACTTCAAGCAATCAACGTAGATGGATCCTCACTGCAACAGACTATTTTATTAAATGGGTGGAAGAAATTCCAGTAAGAAATGTTATTGATTCAGTAGTAATCAAATTCATTGAAGAAAACATTTTCTCTAGGTTTGGTTGCCCAACCCAAATTCTTACTGATAATGCCACAACATTTTCCAATGTTAAAATGATTGAGTTTTTCCATAAATATGAGATTCTGCTACATCATTCAACTCCGTATTATCCTCAAGGTAATGGTCTTTCTGAATCATCTAATAAAATTCTAGTAAAGGTTATCAAAAAAACTTTAGCAGATCATAAAAAGAGTTGGGACACTCATCTAATTTATGCAATCTGGGCAAACATGATTACTCCAAAGAGATCTACTAGAAAATTCCACTTTCATTTAGTTTATGGGAAAGATATAATTTTCCCTACCAACTTGGCCTTCGTTGTTTTAAAGTTTCTGCTAGATTCAACTGATGAACCTGATGATTTTTCAAGGAGGATAAATCAAAGTATTGAACTGAATGAGAACAAAGATGAAATCCAATACAAATTGAAAAATTATCAAAATAAGATGAAGAGCCTATTTGACAAAAAATCCAAGGAAAGGGACTTCAAGGACAGTGATCTATTTCTAAGATGAGATTCCAAAAGAGAAGACAAGGGAAGACACAGAAAGTTTGACCACCTATGGTTTGGACCCTTAGCTATCCCTGAAGTAAAGGGAAAAAATACTTTTGTGCTACAAAACCTAGAGGGACTATATTCCACATATCCTATTAATGGAACATTTCTCAAGCATTACATTCAGTATTGAGAAGTTGAAGTAGATTTCACTACTACCATTGTAAAAAGGCTGGTTTATTTTACTTTGTCAACTGCGAGTGTGATTTTTTCACAACTAAGACTCCATAGCTCGAGAAGAAGGCACATGGATCTGCAGGTTCTCTGCATTCTACAGGAGAAACAAGTCCCCAGTTGGAGCCGATGTTGTAGCATTTGTTTTTGGTAAGTTAGCATTTATTAGTCCAAAAAAAAGAAAATTGAAAATATATTTTAAGAAAATGTTAATTTAGGATATGGACAAAAATAATAAAGAAACAAAAATGCTAGGAATATTTTGATGAATAATTCCATATCAAAAAAAATGTTAGAATAGATGCCCAAAAAAAGGAAGGCAAAAAATAAAATGTTAGATTAGAAATAAAAGAAAAAATAATAAATTTTGAAAGTGTTGCACATCCAAATGCCACTACTCTTAGTCAATTTTATTTTTGCAAATAAATTTGTGTGTAGATTATTTAAATGGCACACTAGTTCATACAATCCAATCGTATGGTTTAATCATGATTGGATTAGATTTAAATTGTTTGTTATTAAGTAGCAACTAAATTGGCCCAATTGTGTAATCTAAGCCAATGGAAGCAATAAGGGATAGAAGTAGATTAATCATTAAAATATGTTGACTTGTTAGTCTAAATGCACTCGGGTGACTAAGATTGCAAAAAAATGTTAGGAAAGTTAAGGGTAGGTAGAGAAATAAAATGAAATTGGAGCATGATAGGATTTTTATCCCAAGCTAAAACATTGGATATATGTGCATATAACAAATGGTTTTAATTAACCATAATTTGCTAAATCTTAATGTTATTTTATAATATTCATGCTTTATCTATTGATTCGCCAAGAAACCCCACACCTATCACATCCATCATATTTTTCTAGACCCCACCATCACTTTCTGCCTCACTTCACTAAACTCCCTCCCTTTTCATTTCATCCCTCATATCTCCTTCTGATCTGATGGCCTATATTGCTCCTTGGCCCTCCCTTGTCGTCTGAACGTTATTAGCAGAGGTCCGAAGTTGGTAGTTTTAGAAACCGCCCTCCAAAATGGCCAACCCCCGCTCCTAGTTGTTTGGGACTTAAACTGACCGCCAAAACTCACCCCCGAATGCGGCTTTCAGCCTCCTCCATCAATGTCGCTCCCACATCATTATCTATGTCAACACCCATGTCACTTCTTCTATCCCATCATCCTTACATGGACCAATATTCCACCTGTCTACATGTTATCCATTTAATTCGCCACCCCTTGCAAATCAATATTCCATCAATCTGTTTCTTATTCCTGTTGGAGAGTTAATATAAATTTAGCCATTGATTAACAGACACATTCCATTTTATGCCTTATAAACCCTGTTCTTTCATAAAAATTATTACACGGTGAATTCCCATAACTTAATTGATCACTGGATACTTGTTGATTACAATCAAAACGACAAATTCACCATTCAAGTGAATTTTTTTTCTTATTCAAAAGAAATCCAGCATCCAAGTTCACTCAATCTATTTCAATTATATTGTTTTTTTGTTATCACTGTATTTTAGTTGAATCCGTCCCATTTCTATCACATTTAGTTTGTAATCCTATCACTAGAATTCCTCCTAAGGGGAAGGAAGTTGCAGAAACCCCAAATCCTTTCATTCATCCACAAGTTTATTTCCATCATACTCCCTTGGCTAACAAAGACTATAAAATCCATGAGTCCTTGTCCGAATTTGACCTGTTTGAGATCTATTGCTGGATGGAGGGCCAATTCATCGATCAAATGAACGAAATTGGACTTTGGGACTCCCATATTCCTCATTACATCTTCCCTCAGACCCATAGAGCACCTGAATTTGTCAAAAAATGTCATGCATCTTATGACCCCAATCAAAGAGTTATTATCTCACCTACAGGAGAAGTCTTGTGCTCCATCAATGCTTAGTCCATTGACCAGATGTTGCAAGCCCCAACTATTGTGCCAAACACTCCTTTCTCTCATGAAATCCTAACAGACGCCTATCAGAAACTGGATTTCACTAAAAGAGCTCAAACACTAGAAATTTTCTTAGTTGCAGATAACCCTCTGCCTAAAAGAAATCCTCCCTATGATTCATCTATATTCCCAGACATAACCAAGAAAATTATCACCATTCTCTCTTATCTCCTTGGTTACTATTCTAATCAATATCTAGATGAAGCCATCATTGGTTTCTTGTCTATCTTTTTTGTTGGTTCCAAACCCACTGTTCTTTTTAACTTTAGTTAATTTCTAGGTGGGGCCATTCATGAACAATTTGTCCAGTTCAATACTCAAGAGGTATTCAAGTAGGCTTTTGTACTTGTATATCTTTTTACCTATTTTCAAGGAGATAAGTTTCCATTCACTTTGTAGAAGCTAGATGAAGAATGGAACCAGCAACCAGTCATCTTTTGGACTTCTATGGGAATGAAGGAGAAAGAATAATTTTCATATAAATAGTTCATAGAATTTTTTGTTCATCCATCCATTAATCTTCTTAGCAACACTCCAAAATCAAGAATTAGTGATTAAATTGTAAAAGTTTTGCAGCTAGTTGACCAAGCCACAACAGAAGATTGGTACCTTTACCAAAATTATATAGAGATCAGATTCTATGGTTGTGAGCTTCCACCTTACAAGCTTCCTAAGCACATCCCTATGATAATTTTTTCATTAGAATTATTAGGCAGATGCTCCATGTAGATGAAGTTCATTTTGTGGCTGCAAAGAAGAAATCACAGTTTAAGCTAAAAACTCAAGTTGGTCCATTCATCTGTAACACTAGAGAAGTAGGAGAAGAAGTAGATAGGTTATTGAAAGAGATGAATTTTGGCCTCTGATTTACTTGGTATTATGACCCAATGGGAGTGATTTCAAAACTTAGAGTAGAAAATAAATTTACTCCATATCATCACACAACCAAGCTTGAGATTGAGCAATATAAAAATATGTTAGAATGGAAGGAAAACGCCCTCCAAGAAGCTCGAGAACAGGTAGTCTCTACTTCAAATATACAAACTCCACTTTCATAGGAAAAGACAGCCAAACAAGGAAGGGAAGAACAGTCATCCCCTACAACTGAAGTATCAAGTAAAGGCTTTAGAATTGTGCACGGAAAGAAGGGACCTAGGCTCTCTTTGAAGGTCACTGCAACTAATGAGTCACAGAAAGGAACATTGACAAACTCGGAGAGACATTTGTTTTCACATAGTCTAATGGATAGTCTACTCAGTCTCCCACTCATTCCACCACATCTCATGAACAACGGGTGATTCAGACCACTGAAGGCAGTCATAAGGATAAAAATGAAGAAGATGATATTTTTCATGTTTTCAGTGAAATTAAGAAGAAGAATGAGGATTTAAAGATGAAAACTTATACTCAATTCTGGAAACATTCTTCCAGTTCTCAAGCCAGACTTCTTTTAGTGTTTGAATCTAAAAAGGGTAAAATGCAGATGGCTTTCTTACAAGCGCAGATTCCACAACCCAAAACTGTTGCACATTACCAAAAGCAAACTTCATTTGAATTTAATGTTAAATATGTACATCCAATTGACCAAATTCAGATGCACAAACAGAATATCCAAATGATCTCTTCTACTTTAACTAACATTGTCATGAGTTTGTCAATGTTACAGGTCACCTTGGCTAATACACAGTCACAGCTTAAGATTGAAAAAGTTTCCTCATTGGAAAAAGACACCAAGATCAAAGCTTTGGAAGATCTCATGCTGAAGATGTGATATGATCCCTCCAATATAAATGTTGCAAAAGAAATTGTCAAGAAGAAAATCGTTGAGATTTCAGCATTAAGGAAGCAACTCAAATTGTCAGCTTTAGAGGACCCAATGACTAAAGAAATTGAAGAAACTGAGGCTCAAAAATAAAACATGATGAAACTCATTATGTAACAAAATCTGCAAAAAAACAGATGGAGGAACAAATGGAAAAACTTTTCAAAGGGAAAGAGGAAGCTAGGAAAAAGGCCAATATTCCAATGGATGTAGTTCCTCTTACAGAAGTCCCTATAACTACAGTTTCTGCCTCAGGCACAGTAGCAACCATAGGTATAGCAGAAGGAGTTGAACAACTTGATGAAGTTGTTTAGAACTTGTCTATTCAGACTGAGGAAACTAATAAATTGCAGGATTATCTGAAGATCTACAACACCTTAAAGCAATTATAGAGAGCTCACATGTAGTTGAGTTGCAGAGGGAAAGAGGTCAAATTGAGAGATTGTAGAAAGAAGCCAAAGACTCTTACCTCAGAAATACACTAGGTTTAGTAAACGAGAATATATGGGGAGAGATTATTGAATCAATCAAATATATCTGGCCTTATAACAGAATAATTTTTTATGAAAAGGACTTGTTGGAAAAAGCTCAAGAGGTTATTGAAACTATCTCAAATGAACTTGAGGACAAGCTAGAAACAGCCATTGAAATAATCAAATTTCTAAATTCTAAAGACAGCTATGAGTTTGAATAACTGGGTATTGATGACAGGACAATAGCCATATTGGAAGTGCAGAAAGTTATTACAAAGAAAAATCTCACTCTTCAGTTGAAGGAAAAGTGCAGTAGTGTCAATGTCATAGTTCAACATTTTTTTCACCAGGCTTGAACCCTTGACCAGCAAGGGTTCTCCATCCATATTTGTGATAAATGATAAGTTAATGCCTATTGAAGACTATATCCGCAAGCTCAGAGAGGTTGCAGCCAGTGCAACTATAGTTTCAAAAATAAAGGTTACAGTAACACCAAGTCTTATGTTGAATGCACTCTGAGATACCTTTTTCATCCTTAATGAAGTAAAACACATATTTTTTGTAAAACCTACTTTTACTAAATATACCAAAATGGATGAGGTTTATCGAAGGGTAATTAAGCTATATATCCCAGATGAAAAATGTTGGGAATGGTTAACTGAAATACTTGACTAAAAGAAGGAACAACAGTATTCAGAATTTTGGGGAACAACCATCAACAGATCAACAACATTCAGAATTTTGTGGAACATTCATCAATAGTTCAACAACAAATAGTGACAAATCAACTATGAGTTCATTTTTCTGATTTTTTATTAGGTTATTTTTGTAAATTTGTTTAAGATATTTTCTTAACACTAAACTTGTATAAATAACTCTCTTTCACGAGTTATTAAGGGTTGCAACCTTGAAGAAATATTTGTAAGCACTAAATGTACTCAACTTTTTCTGAACCACTAATAGCAAAGAAAATGATTCTCAATTTGTATTCATACAGTTTTGTATTCCTTTATATATAAGTTTTTCCAATTTTCATTCATTATGCTTTCCTCATATTCTTAAGTTTTACAATGATAACTAGGTAGGAACAGTCGTGTCTCAATTACTCCTAGAAGCTCTCTGAAGTGATCACCTTTAAAGAGAATGAATTATAGAAATTGTTTGTTTAAGTGATTCCCTCTAAATCATAAAATTATCAGTTTCTTTGTAATCTTGGGAATATTTTGTTAAACTTTCTAAACATTGTTTGAAGGTTTTCCTTACTTATGGTTATTTGATTTTCTATTTGAAAACTGCAATAGTCATAGCATCATTCTATTTCTACTCATCACCAGGTAAGCCTAATCACTGTGTGGATTTTAATAGCATCCCTTTGTTTAAATATTAGTATTATTCAAAAATGTTAGGTATCACTCTTTTAAATATGTTTCATACATTGGTCCTCCAAAATTAAAACAAAACATCCAAAACATTTTAGATGCCTTGGCATGATAGTTGACCATTATCATCTCAGAGATACAACACATGGATCATTCCATACCAACCCATATCATTCAGGAGTTCATAGGATCACCAAAGATAGTTCAAGATTGGAGTGATGCGCAAGTACGATGTGCATTTGAAAAAACACAATACATGTTGTTGCGCGTTTAGACAGTCAACATATTTTCACCTTATCTCTTAAACCATGTACCCATTTTCCATGAAATTTTTACGGGAAATGTATGGAGGTGAGATGAATAAACCCACTTAATTTCATGTCTCAACGCTTCATGGTCTCTGATAAATGGGCTACCATCATATACAACCATTTTCATATTTTCTCGAAATTTGTGAGTCAAAATTAGCTCAACTGTTTTGTGGAGAAGAATTATGATGATATTAACCTACTGAAAAAAAAAAAAAATAAAAAAAAATAAAATAAAAAAAAAAAATAAATAAATAAATAATAAATAAATAAATAAATAAATAATAATAAAAAAAATAAAATAAAATAAAAACATATCAATCTGATTCACTATTTAGGAGATATTAAAAAATATCAGTCACATGGTTCGTTGCGTTTTTGGACAGTCAAACATTTTGACCAACAAATTTGACTTCCAACCTTCTAAAACCAATTTTAATAATTGTAATAGATCAATTTTGGTTCTTGAGGGCTTGAGAAACATATTTTGATGTAGTCATTAATAATTTTATTGTGGATTTGATTGGAGATACTAGTAGGTAGGCAATTCCTACAATTATGTAAACAGTTCTATATTCCCTCTCATAGGTGGAAAACTGATTTCTCTTCAGGAAATTTGGTTCCATTAGGTGGAACTCATGATTTTTTATGTATATATTGTGTAAATTTGATAAAGAGGGGGGGTTACACTACAAGAAAAAAGGTCATTAGTGAGGGTCATGCCTGTGATGGACCTTTAAGGTTCGTCACCAATGTCGCATATGGTGACGGTCTTTAAAAAAGCATTGTTGTAAGTGTATATAATGATGGCCCTTTAAGGTCTGTCACCAAAGATATTTTCAATGACACTTTTGGTGAGGGTCGTTAAAGTCCCATCACTAATTCTCTCTTTCTTGACACTTTTGGTGAGGGTCATTAAATGCCCATCACTAATTTTCTTTTTGGTGACACTTCTAGTGACGATCTTTTATTGACCTTCACCAATGATCTTTTTAGTTACTTTTAGTGATGGTCAATAAATGTTTTTCATCATTGATCATTCCAATGAGTTTTTGATGATGCTTCATGCCTATAATGGACATTTAAGATCCGTCACCAATGTCGCATATGGTGACATTCTTTAAAAAATCGTTGTTGTAAGTGTATATAGTGATGGTCCTTTAAGGTTTTTCACCAAAACCATTTTAAATGACACTTGTGGTGAGGGTCGTTAAAGGCCTGTCACTAATTATCTCTTTGGTGACACTTTTGGTGAGTGTCGTTAAAGGCCCATCACCAATTCTTTCATTGGTGACCCTTCTAGTGATGATGTTTTATTGACCCTCACCAATGCTCTTTTTGGTTACTTTTGGTGATAGTCAAAAAATGTTCATCATCATTGATCATTCCAATGAGTTTTTGATGATGCTATGTACCTATTACTATATTTTTTGTCAAAAGATAACGATTAAAGACCATTGTTGTGGAATCTTTTTCATTATGTGTCAAAGGTCATAGTGGTTATAATAGTCATTCAATTTTGTTAAGAAGCAATTAGTGTGTATCATTTCCCTCAAGTCATAAGAATATAGTTTTCCTACGAGTCAACACATGATTCATCTCCATTAGATTTATTATCTAGAAAATTTCCTTTAAATAAAGTTCCACTAGTGTGTGTAGGAACTATATTATTTGATACATAATCAAGCTCTATTAGTTCTATTAATGAGAAAAACCTAGCACTCCTCAACACTCATGGCACACATTAATATGCTTTGGAACAGTACACTAACATTCCTCGACACCTCCCATGACTTGGAACATCTTTGTACCTGAAACATCTTTGTACCTAGAACATCTTGCCATGAGTAGGATGCCCAAGCACACATTGGCATGCCCTAGCATAGCATAGAACTCCCCTATCATGTGTCGGCATGACCTGTAGTCCCTAGCATACCTTGGAACACCTTGGAATAATATTCCATTAACAAACATTAGCACTTGGCACACATTGGCACTTGGCATGTATTGGAACATATTATTAGTTTGCCTAGGATGCCCCTTTTGAAAAAGATAAAGTCATGACTTATTAACCCTCTTCTATGTTCATTTCCTTTCATTTTAGCTTAGTTATTCCTTTTGTTTCCTTGAAACTCCTTGACGCATATTGGCATACTTTGGCACCATGCACATCCTAGCATGTCTTAGCACCTGCCATGACTTAACACTATTTGGCACATGTTAGCACAACCCAGAACTACTTATCACACTCTAGCACTTCTTGACATTTTCTTATATTCCCTAGCATGCCTTACCCATGCTTAGCATACCTTGTCACTCCCTCCTTGGCATGACAGCTAACACTCATTGACACTCCCTGACACACCCTCATATTCATTCACTTCCATGCATTTTGACCTAGTGCTCCTTTGTGTTGTCCTAGTACTCCATAACACTCCTCAACATGCATTGGCACTCTCTGTTCTCACTGACAAAATTTCAAAGAAAAAGGGTAAGGGAAGAGTTAATTGATCCTGGACATATTCATGCTGATCTTGGTTGT
This sequence comes from Pinus taeda, assembly GCA_000404065.3. Classification (NCBI taxonomy): domain Eukaryota; kingdom Viridiplantae; phylum Streptophyta; class Pinopsida; order Pinales; family Pinaceae; genus Pinus; species Pinus taeda. The sequence goes on from APFE030374176.1 coordinate 128,365, forward strand.
GTTCATGCAATAGAAATTTGATACAATTCTTAGTTTGAGCAAACAAGCCCATGGTGAGCAGAGATCAGAAATCTTCATCAAATTCAAGTGAGGCAGCTCCTCAATTAAGCAAGGCATTTCCTTCCAGGTTGATTTATCTAAATCAATTTCAAAGGATAAAATTTCCAAAGAAAGGCAGATATCATAAGATCTGAAACAGGACTTAGCCCTAGGGCTAAGGAAAGATCATCACAACTGCACAAAAATGACAGAGGTAAGGCAGTCATCTCTCAAAAAGAGGAATGTAGTTTTGAAGAGTTGAAGAGAAAGTTGAATTTGGCAAATATTGAAATTGCCAAACTAAAAAAAAAAAACCTCAAGGAAACATGTAATCAAAGAAGCTCATTTCAATAAAATGGAGGCTCTGTGGTCAGTTGTCATGCTCAATACTTCACCTGCAATAGAGGAAGAAAGATACATCAAAAAGGTCAATGCAAAACTGAGAGCTGGAATCATAATTATGAAGAGGCAAATTGAAGATATGAAGATGCAACTAAGCCAGCGTGAAGGATATCCTTAGCTAAAGGAAATCCCATAGCAAGTAAGGCTACGTCCTAATTTTGATAGATTGCCTTTTGAAGTTTACTTTAAAAGGATGGTTTCTATGTTTTAAGCTTTGAAAAAACTCATGGTATATGGGAAAGTCATTTAAAAACAAAGGAAAGATCAAGAAAGTCAAATTTTTGGCCTTAAACTATGTTTTTTTGTAATTACACAGCAGTTTCGTAGCGCGCTACGAAACTGCTGTAGCTGCATATTATGACTTGATGGGCTGGTTTTTGAGAGACAAAGGGGAAATATTTTTGAAAGGGAGTTTATGAAAAGGATCATCCACAAAGTGTGAGTATATAGCAAGGGAAAAACAATAAGAAGGAAGACATATATGAACTCTAAGCTATTTGTTATAAAAAGATCATTATTTCATAGCTAAGTATTACTCATAATACTTGAGGCAGAATTAAAGGGGTTTTGTCTTCACACGTATCTATGGAAAAGGTCTGAAGTGTATGTAAAACAAGATAATACAATGCAATTTTATGAAGAACAACAGGGATAATTTATTTCGAAGATCCTTGTGGAGACCAAAAGCAAAAAAGGAGGAACTTTGTCTCCTTGTTTTTACCAGTCAACTTCTAGAAGAGTTTCTGAGCAGTTAAAAACTCATCTCTGAACAGTGAAAGATTTTTTCATTCCTAAGATACTAAAGTACAAAAACCTCTTCCACTTTCTTCAAATCCATTATTATTTGAGAGAAATGAATGACCAAACTTGCGCTACAAAATTGTTGTAGGTGCAATTTTTCACAAGCATATTTTTACACCTGTTTTTCAAAGACTCATTCTGGGTGGTAGGAAAGATGTTTCAAACAACCAAGAGAGGTTTTTGTTTAGCATGGATTGGTTCAAAAAATTGTCCTTCATTTTTTCTAAATACATTTTTTATGAGAAGATATGAGCTCTGTCCTAAGACCTATTTTTCAGCCAGAACATAGCAAGGAACAATCTCCTAGTTTCTAGGAACATTAAAAGGATGAGTCATCAAGGGCCAGCTGGAGGGTTATGAGCACTATCAATTCGAATTCATGGATTTATAGGTGTCAAAAGGAGTGTTTAATTCTAGATAAGGTTCTTTTGATCATAATGAGGAGTTACACTCCTAATTGTTTTAGGTCTCTAGGGCTGCTAGTTAGCTGTCATTTACATTTAATAGTTAGTTTAAGTGTCAATAGGTGTCAGGTCAGGTGGAATTCGAATTTTCCTCATCCTAGAGGAGGAATATAAGTCATGTAAAAATATCTATATATAGGAGAAGATATAATGTACAAAAGGTTGGAAATTTCCAAAGAAAGAAGCACATTGTGCTATTGTATGTGACTGCATGTTTTCAGGTTAATACAAAGAGTTGCTTTCACTACTCAGGATTCAGAAAGGGTTTTAATGTTTGATTTTCCTCATGGATTCCTTCATATACTTACTTGCAGTGGTATAGACACATGTTAATTAGAATTCATTTGATGATGCTCTAACTTTCTTCATGTGTTTGTAGGTTGTGTTCCTTACATAATATCTCTGTTTTTCTTCTATGTTAAAACCCTCTATGCCCTGACTTCCATGTGAAATTGATCTTGTTGTTGTACTAAAACACACTTTGACTCCAGAGCCCAATGAAATCTTGTTGATTGATATTTCAACCATTTATATATTTTTGTTCGAATTTTCCATAGAGTTAGCCATCTAATATTCAAAGTAAAATCTTTAATCCAATGAGAGAGCACTCTCAGGTTGAGGAGGCTAAGCCTCAGCCTAAAGTAGGTTTGAAAGAGTTACACAAGGCCTTCCTAATCAGCAGCCTATCAGGGTTGGGTTTTGTGATAACACTCTCTAGCACACCTTAGCACTCTTTAATATGCTCTGCCATTTCATAACACACATCACACTCCCTGACGCACATTGGCACTTGGCACGTGTTGGCACTTGGTAAGTCTTAGCATGTTTGGCATGCATTGAGATGACTTGGTATGCTTTAGCATCGTTTAATAATAAATTTATTTGAAATAAATTATTGGAAACTAGATGAGAAGAAACAAAGGAAGATTTGGCACTTAGAATGCATTGACACTTGGCACTTGGCACCTATTGGGACCTAGTGTTGGTGTGCCTAGCATGCCCCTCATGGAAAAGGTAAATTGATGACTTATTAACCCTATTATGTGCTGATTTCCTTTTATTTTAACTTGTTCCTCCCTTTTTTTTCCTTGACAGTCCCTAGCATGCATTGTCACACCCTTGTACATCTTGGCATGCCTTAGCACTTGGCACATCTTAGCTTGTTTAAAATGTCCTCGCACTATCTGGCACATGTTAGCATGCCCTAACATTCCCTAACACACCTTGGTAGTCATGACCTCACAACTAACATTACATTTTTCCATGACTTGGGAACCTTACATTCACTAGAACACCTTGGCACTCCCTCCACAATGTCCCAAGCTAATGAGGAGATCAACGAAGGTAACCATATACCAAGATTTTACTTTGGTAGCTAGCCCTACCAAACTAGAGAGGGCTCTCTCTATGAAATCAAAGCCAAGAGATGACTGGAATGTAAAGGATTTTAGTCTAGATAACTAGGCTTAGGTGGGTTTTGGAAAATTTAGGCTCATCATGTTTGCACTGACATGGTTTGGTGTTGGCTTGGTGAAGTGGTTATATGTGTTTTCAAGGCTGCCTCAATGAAGGTGTCCCATGTCATGTTATTCTCTTTCAATTGATGGAGTACTATAACCTTTATCAAGCTATGGTGAAAGAGGTTGGGATAATGAATTTTGCCTTACAATTGCACCCTTTCAGACATTTTAGTTAGGCTCCTATACAAGTAACTGGACAAATTTACAGATTTGGTAGCTATAGAGTGCATGAGCAATCTTATGTGGTATTCATATAACCTAAAAAAAATTCCCTCACATGTGAAGAACTTCATGAAAGCCTTCATCAATGGTGCATATCTCTCCAACAAGTATCTGAATGGGAAAACATATGAGTGAGCTCCTTTGTATTGTGATTTCAAGTAGGGTTTATACTCTTCTAGGTCTAGGTTCATGCCTTTGAACCTGCTTTCACCATGGTTTGGTATGCACGTATCTTGAGAGATGGCATCCACTGAAAACATGAAATCAGTCCCTACAATGGTGATCTTGTCTTCCTTCAAGGTGAGGGAAAATATACATGTGAGATGCTCATGGTAACCTACTTCTTACACTCTTTGACAAAAACCTAAACAATTGACATCTTTAAAGCATTTCATGACAAATGGGGAGGAGGTAATTTCATTGCAATTAGAAGTCTCAAGCTTTAATATCTTCCCCCCCCCCCCCGCCCTCAATAACTTTAGACCAAAAGAAATGATGCTATTATAGCTAGGTGCCTTTGGGATAGGCCTAAATCCTCAAATAAGATACTTAGCTAGCATAGCATAGCACTCCCCTATCATGTGTTGGCATGCCATGTAGTCCCTAACATGCCCTCGAACACCTTGGCAAATATTGCATTGACAAATATTATCACTTGGCACACATTGGCACTTGGCATGTATTGGAACATATTATTAGTGTTCCTAATATGCCCTTTTTGAAAAATATAAAGTCTCAACTTATTAACCCTCTTATGTGTTCGTTTCCTTGCATTTTAGCTTGGTTATTCGTTTTGTTGCCTTGAAACTCCTTGATGCATATTGGCATACTCTATCACCCTGCACATCCTAGCATGTTTTAGCACCTAGCATGCCTTGGCACTATTTCACACATGTTAACACACCCCGGAACTACCTAGCACACTCTAGCACTTCTTGACATTTCCTAATATTCCTTGGCATGCGTCACCCGTGCTTAGCATACCTTGTCACTCCCTGCTTGGCATGACAGCTAGCACTCACTGACACTCCCCTACACACCCTCATACTCATTCACTTCCATGCATTTTGTCCTAGTGCTCCCTTGTGTTTTCCTAGTACTCCCTAACACTCCTCAGCATGCATTGGCACTCTCTAGCACACCTTAGCACTCTTCAATATGCTCTGCCACTTCATATCATGCATCACACTCCCTGACGCACATTGGCACTTTGCAAGTCTTAGCATGTTTGACATGCGTTGAGATGACTTGGTATGCTTTGGCATGGTTTAATATTAAATCTATTTGAGATCAATTATTGGAAACTAGATGAGAAGAAACGAAGGAAGATTTGGCACTTAGAATATTGCATTGACACTTGGCACTTGGAACCTATTAGCACCTAGTGTTGATGCCAATACCCATTTTGCACGCCATGGCACCTAGCACATCTTGGACACATGCTGCCCTGACATTCTAGCATGACTTAACATTTCCTATCATACCATGTCACTCCCTCCTTGACACACCTGGAACTCATTGATACTCCCTATCACACACTCTTATTCATTTATTTCCATGCAGTTTTACCTATTGCTCCCTTGTGTTTCCTTGGTACTCCCTAACACTCCTTAGCACACATTGGCACACCTTGGCACTTGACATATCTTGGTATGCTTACCTAGCATTCTAGCATGCCTTGGAACTACCTATCATACCTTGTCACTCCTTCCTTAGCACACCTAGAACTCACTGACACTTCATTTCCATGCATTTGAAATTGGTGCTCCCTTATGTTTCCCTAGCACTTCATCCTCACACTCCCTAGCACGCGTTCACACCACACCCTATCACATGACACATCTTGGCATGCCTATAATACCTTGGAACCATCTAGCATGTGTTAGTACTTCCTGACATTCCCTGACACACCTTCGTACTTCATAAATTTCATTCCCTCGTAGATAGCCTTACTTTTTTTGTGACTTGGGAACCTAACCAAGTCATTGGTAAAACAAATGTTTTGCCCAACCCAAAGTCTCCCTTTGCCTGAAACTGCTTTGTCCAACCCCTTATTATAACCATAATATTTCATCCTACTAGTATTATTCTGGCCTTCTCCTAACACACTTTATCCTTGAGACACTTGGAATCAATTGAGACTCCTTGGCACATGCTCTTATTCATCCATTTCCATTCATTTTGACTTAGTTCTCCCTTATGAGGTTTTGGCACTCCCTAACACTCCTCAACATGCATTAAAACTATCTGGCATGTGTTAGCATGCCTTTTCATTCCTTGGCACACCCCAACACTCCTTAATTATCATGCCCTCACAACTACCCTTACTTTTTTTGGGACTTGGGAACCCAACCAAGTCTTTCCTCGACTACAACAACCTGACCAAGTTACAATTACTACAACTAGATTGTTCCTTGCTCACCTAAGAACTGAATATAACTCATCTTAGGCTACTCATGTCCAATTTCAACTTATCTCACTTAACAAGTTACAACTTACCAAGTCAAGGCTCACATCTAACCTTGGCCATAAAACAACGAAGAAACATAGTTTACATCTTGACATGCCATAACACCTGCCACATCTAACAATCCCTTGGAAACATAGATTACATCTTCTTGACTTGGGAGTTATTATTTTTTAAATGTGACCCTTGACTATGCCATGAAAACCCTCCAAAACATTCTTAAATGATGGGAACTCCTCTTCATGTGTGAAACTAGTGAAATATTTGATTTGTGCCTTAGGGAATGTAAAAGATACCCTTAATAGCAAACATACATACAAATTTGTAGCCAAGTGCCCTAAATGTGAGATGTTTCTACTTGTGCAATTCTACTTCCAAATATGTGAACTCAACAACACAACATGCCTTAAAATACATAATGTCTCTCAACATGTGAAGGAAAAAGTAACCCTTACCTTAATCTTCCTCTATTGGCAATTTGGGTCTTTTTTCACAAGGTATCTTCTCTTCCTTGGAAAGAGGACATAAAAAAGCTTTTAGATGTTTCTAAATGGAGTACTCTTCACCTATGTCCTCCTTTACGCCACGTAATACAAATGCCAATTTTCATGTTCTTGACTATGTGTTATTCTTTTATACATGTGATCCTTGACTATGCCATGAAATTCTCCAAAATATTCTTAAAGGATGGGAGCACCTCTTCATGCATGAAGCTAGTGGAATGCGAAAAGTCATCCAAAATTCTCCAAATATGTAGTTTGTGCCTTGGGAAATGTTAAAGGTACCCTCAATTGAAAAACGCATAAGGATTTGTGGCCAAGTGACCTAAATGTGAGATTTTGCCACTTGTGCAATTGTGCCTCCTTTTGATGCTCAAATCGGCACCCTAATTGTGCAAGACTCACAAGGTGTCACTTTGGGTCAACTCAGGGTTGTTGGCATTGTCACCTTATCAACGAATCCTCTCACTTTGGATTACTTATGGAATCTTGGGGGTATCCCAAAGCACAAATTTATGGGGTCTTTTATGTGACTAGATCACTAGCACTAAAAACCATCTTTACATTGGATGGCTCAACATCTTGATGATCCCTACCCTCATGACCACAACTTTTGCATTCATTATTGCTTTAACTGCAACCCCTCCAATAGATATTGATGGTGTTCATTAGTCTATTTCTGGTTCTCTCCTTTATGGAAACAATATTATCTCCAACACCATTATTTGATGAATGGCTACATAATGGGGACCCTATGAGCCAATCGTTCATGTTTTCAGTGTAGTGCCCACACGACATAAACATTCAATGGTCTATCATAGCCAAACACACTATGATGGGTTTCAAAGATACCCAACCTATGACAACAAGCTACATTCTATTGCCAAAGCCTATAAGAAGTGGAAGAATTATATTCTACCAAAGGAAATGACCATCCACACCAATTGTAGGCCTTTTCCTACTCTAGATAATCCTTGGGAGTTAGTGCCCCTGGATTTTATGTCCTTTTTTCCCTCAACCGAGCATGGTGACAAATGTGTTTTTGTTGTTGTTGATTGCTTTCTTAGGATGGGATTTTTGGAACCTTGTAAGAAGATTGTCACAACAAAATCCACTCATAAGTTCTTCTTCAAGCATAATTTGGTTCGCTTTGGGTTTCCAAATAACACATTTCTTGATAGGAATAATAGGTTCCTTAGTATTTTTTGGTTTAACTTTTGGTCCATGATGGCCATCAAGCTTGACCAAATCCACTACCTTCCATCCCTAGATTGATAAATATAAGGTAGTACTCAATAGGATTATTATAGATGTCTTTAAAGTATACAATTCCAAGCATCCACATACACGTGTTGAAAGCCTTCCATATTTTCAACATAAATTAGAAATAGCTCTTCATATTTCTATTCCCACAAGCCTTTTTAGGTGTGCTTGGGGTCCCAACAATTGGCACAAATTGATGTAGCTATATTCATGGTATAACACATGAAGATACCTCCTATACTTGGAATGAGATAAGTAAAGAAACCAATTTTGAAGAACGTATCTAACAAATTCAACAATGAATTCATGATATTTTGTAGAAAGTTGCCAACTCCAAGCACAAGTAGATACACAATCCATTAGTTTCGACATAAGTTTCAAGTTGGTGACAAGTTATGGTTGGACTTGCATAAAGGGAAATTGACAAACTCCATTAAGAAGCTCATACCACTTTGACACAAGCCTTACACTATCACTAAGGCTATGGGTGATAATTCTTTTGAGGATAGCCAAAGGATGATTTATATTACTTCAAAAGTAGGTATATGTTAAAATGATTTATTCTTGATGGGGTGTAGGTCTAGAAAAAGTTCCTTTAAAAAATAAAAGAAATGATCACACCATTACCAACATAAATTATTGTGATATTCTACTTGACAATAGATAACTACACAAGAGATTTAAAAATTTGACATTTTTTTAATTTATTTTATATCAAAGAATATTGATCATTATGACTAAATTTTTTAAATATTACACCACTCTAATATTATTTCTCTTATGACTAAATTTTTTAAATATTATCACTGTAATATTTCTTCTCCTATGACTAAATTTTTTAAATATTATCACTCTAATATTATTTCTCTTACCCATAAGTGGATAGAGTAGATTTTTGGTTGTTGCAGTGCATCCTAGTAGCATGAAAGAATAAAAAAAATGCAGTAGCAAAAGTTGTAGACTCCCCAAGGGATCCATTCAGAAAATAGGAATGTCATCAACAAATAAGAGATGGGTGAGAATACAACTATTTGTAATCTTGATGCCCTTCCGTCTACCTTGCAATCGGTCCACCATGATGAGTCAGTTCATTCTTTCCATGATCAATAGGAAGAGTAGGGGGGGCGGAGTGGACATCCTTGTCTCAATCCTCATTCTGCATTAAAGAAAGAGGATGCAGATCCATTGATCAAAATTCTATAAGATACATTGTTAATGCAACACAATCCATTGAATGAATAGTAGAGGAAAGCCAAGATGCGTAAGAAGCATTCGAATGTATCTCCAAAAAGTGTTATCATATTATTTTGCCAAATCAATTTTAAGTATAATCCCTTTGAGGTTCTTTGATTTGATAGAGTGAAGTGCTTCTTTTGAGGTTCCCATTGCTTTATGAATTTGTCGATGGCCAAGGAATGCAAATTGCTCCAAGGATATATGCTCAGATAGGATGGGTTTGAGCCGATTTGCAATGATCTTGTATATACAATTACACATGGATATGGGTCTATAATCATCAAAACTCTGTGGGTCATCCGACTTGGGAATGAAAGCGATAAATGTTGAATTGAAGGCATCATACATTTGCCCAGTAGTCTGACATTCTTCGATGACCTGTAAGAACTCATGTCCAATTATATCAAAGAATGCAATATAAAATTCAATTGACCAACCATCAAGTCCAAGAATTTTATCCTTCTTAAACCACTTAATAGTAGCCTCTACCTCCCCCATGGTTACAGGATTAAGTAGATCTTCACCGACATCTTGATCAACATATTTGGGGAATAGTCCAGCCACCCTGATAATATCAACAAGGTTTGCATCAGGGGGAGCTCTGAATAAACGTCCAAAGTGAGACATACCAAGGTTGGCCAATTCGTGAAAGATCTTTACTTGTGTGCCATGCTCATCCTTGAGATTCCAGATGATGTTGATGACCCTGCGCCCATTTGCAACATGATGATAGAACTTTGTATTCTCGTCTCCCTCCTTTAACCAGATGGCCCTACATCTGAGTCACCATGTTTCCGCCCTGTCTTTCAGGATCTGATTTCGCTTGATCTCAAGCCAAATCAAATGCTCTTGAGAATCAACACATGTGAATCCACGACTCTTAGGTCCATTAAATTGTTCAATCTCCAGTTCAATGTCTTTCAGTATAATCACATCTTTGATCCTTTTATCCTTTGCCCATTTAATAGATTTATGTTTTATGATTTCCATTTTGTTTGCCAAAATCTTGGAGACACTTAAACCCCGGTAAGCATCTATGGATTTCTAGGTTTGAGTAATCAGCTATTAGCTCTCATCATTTAGCTAGGTTGAGTTGAAGTTGAAGGGTGCACTAGGCTTTCTAACACCGCCAAAAATCTCTAGATATATGGGATGATGATACGATAAGCCCCCAGATCCCACCCAATGTTGATAAAGGAGTAATTGTTCCAAAAATGCTTCCTTTACCAGAAACTGATCCAGTCTTCTCGGTAATGTTGCATCCTTGATCCTTAATTTTCTCCAAGTAGGCTTTAAGCTGGGCGACAGGATATAAATCAATAGTTGATTCTCCATAATATGTAATATACCATCTGATAGAGAGTCCAGTTGAGCATTCATGCCCCAAGACTCAGCATGTCCCAAAGAAAAATTAAGATCCCCTCCAATAATAATGTTCTCAGCATGGAATTGTTCCATGTCTAGGATCTTCTACCAGAAATTGAGCCTGCTATTACAAGGTTTGCAAACATTGAAAATCTATAGCTCTCTTCTAAGATCTGTTGAGTAAATATCTACTTTGATCAAATACACTGCCCCGGGAGTTTAATATTCTATTGGATCTGAGGTTAATCCCAAAAAATAAACCCCCAGATCGCCCATGAGCATCCAGTGCAATGAAGTGCCATCCAAGTAGCATAGCCTCAAGGGTGGGAACAATTTTCGTACCAGTCATAAGGGTCTCCTGTAAGAATATAATATCCATCGATTCCAATTACATTAAATGATAGAAAGCTAATTTCTTTATAGGGCTAGCCAACCTCCTACAGTTGTAAGGGATCCACTTCATGGGGAACTAGGGGGGGTGGGGGGAAGGTCAATGCTCTAAGGACATGATCAATGGGGAGTTGTCTCCCAGATGCCACTTCTAGACCAGCCTAAAGAATAGCTTTGGAGATGTTAGATTCTTGACCCTGGGCTGACTTGGAAGAAGGCAGATGAGGTGTAATGCCAAGGCCACTACCATCCCCTGAAGGTATACAAGATATAGATCGAAGGAAATAACCATGTCCCCAAATAGATTCATTAGATGGCATAGGAGGGGAGGGGGAGTCCACAATCCCAAAGATGGTAGGGGGAGTAAATAGTTGTAGTGGTAATCAGAGTGCAAACAATAAGGGGACACTACATAAAGCCAACATTACAAATAGATAAACTAGCAGAAGAAATATACAACATCATATGGAAAGGAGGAGGGTTAGAGATAGTATCTGCATTAGAGGTAGTTGCCGCCATAACTGCACATGATTTGGTGAAATGTGGGGATGGGGGACAAAACTGATCCTTGCGAGTGTTTGTGCCACGAGCAAGCTGAGTGTCCAAAGGTTGATCAACCATCTTACCTGCAGGTGCCTTCCTTGTTGATCAGCATTTAGATTTGCAGAGCATGTTCAGATCAAGCAACTGAAGCCGAGCTGGACGCAAGAAGGGTACAATCCTTATAGAGGTGTCCAATTTTTTGAAATCTCCTACGTCGGTAAGGGACTCCCTCATACTCCAATATATGAATCTTGTAAGTGTCCCGCCAATGCTACTACATGATTTCCTCTAGACCTTCTCTGGTATCAAGGAAGACCAAAATGTGCACCATGGACATGTTGGTTGTCAACATGTAGGATTTATCAAAGTCCAGATACATGCCCAGAGAATTCCCTATCTCTTTGAAAATGTATTTTGACCAAAAACGTAGAGGGAGTCCAGGTAATCCGACCTAGATGGGTCTAACCCCAAGGTGTTCATGCTCAGGAGGGGGCTCCAATGCTTAAGGAGGACTGAGGCAAATTCAATGTGCTAGTGTTTTGATAACACCCATGGGATAAACTTAGGCCTCTGAAAGTGCAATGTGAACCATCCTCGAGAGAGAGAGTTATAAATGATAACAATTCTATGAGGATCTGGCCCCAAATCTCCAACACCCATTGCTTCAAACGTATTCCAAGTATTCCCGTCCCCGAACATGACCAACCAAAACTTGGTCGAATGTATCCATAACTTCTCCCATCTATATATCAACCCTAAAAGTGAGGGATATAAGTTTATTACATGCTTTAACCCCTCTGAAGTGCTTTGTAGGGCGCCCTGGCTGAATGGGGGGTGTTCTCACCCACTGGGATAATGGCAGGTATGTTGCAGCCTCCGAGTCAGGATTCCCAGAAAAACCGATTTTGGGGGAAGATAAATCAGCAAAACATCCAGATGTGGGAGGGTCGTGGGAGGGAGGAGGGCAGAATGGGACCACAGGTTCAAGTGGTTGGGCCAACAAGGCTTGAGATACTGGAGGTGGTGGGATGTGGGAGAGGGTAAGTGAGGAGGATGATAGTAGATGTGATGGAGATGGGGGATGAGGCAGGTCCAGGTAGGCATAAATGAACTAAAGAGAGGCCAAGGTTAATGGAGGGAGGTCGGTTCCGGGTGGGAAATTCACCACATCCGGGCAACCAGAAAATGGCAAGGTATATGACGACTATTGGAAATAATACTGAGAGGGGGGATGAATCAGTATTATCAAATCAAATAATCCTTTTTAAAAACCAAATTGTATACGCTACTTCAATTAATTCAACCCGCGTATATACACAACTATTCAGAAGTAAAACCGCGTATACAGAGCAAACTTTTAATTTACTTAAACTTTCAGATGATGTTTGTTAATCTGAGATGCAACATCAAATAACCAGTAACCAGAGACAATAAAATAGAGCAAAAAGAAAATCACACACAATAACACCAGATATAAGGTGGAAACCCAATGTGGGTGAAAACCACCTGCTGCAATTCGTCTCTATATTTCTTTAATTAGAAACTTCTATTTACAATGTACTAGTGCAGTCCTTTACCAGTACGCAGGCTGCAACCTGCAGAGAGCTACAAC